>VDFB02159740.1:29538-116146 GCA_007258455.2 Sequoia sempervirens
TTGATTTTGCTAAAAATTATACTCTTGCTCCACAAGAAAAAATTCAATCACAATATTATAATTCAGTGCAAGTAGCTACATTTTTTCACATTGTTTAGAGACATGCTAAAGATAGTACAAAAGATAATAATTTATTTTTGAGAGAGTACCATTTTTATGTAAGTGATAATCGATTACATTCATATGAGTTTGTACAATATTGTTTTGATATATTTTATAAAAATTTAAAAGAGAGAGGAATTCAGATGCTAGAACATCTCATATGGTCAAATAATTGCATAGGTCAATTCAAAAAATGCTAGAATATTTTATTGGTTGCGTAGAGTCTATAAGGAAACAATATCCAACACATATGGAGTTTTGAAGCCGGGTCATGGTAAGGAGAACACGATGGAGCAAGTGCATGTGTGAAAAGAGCTCTTGCTAGAGAGTAACTAAACTTTGAGGATGCTGCAAAATTTAGAGATGCATGTGCAATTTTAGATTGGTGTAATACCAAATTATCTACAAGAACAAGTGAGCTCAATAATTTGACGCTTCTTTTGGTTAGTTGAAGAAAATGATATTTTTTCTTGACAAGATTGTGAAACAATTAATGGATCTGCAAAATGGTATTCGTTTAAGAGTTCAAATGCAAAAACATGGACAATATGGACAAGGGAGTTGGCATGTTTTTGTCAATTTTGTATTGCAGGTGATTGGGAGGCATGTGAAAATATGGAATGGGTCGAACAATGGCAACAAAGAGCCTTAATGCCTACATCAACAAATGTTCAACATGGAACGATAATTGAAGATAATCAAGTGTTTGCATCAAATGATTATGATCGTGTTTCAGATCTTGTACAAGAAGGTACATTATTTATTGAGTTGAATTTTGTATGTATGTATGTTTATATGTGAATTAAATATAAGTCACTTTTTATTGAATTTTTTATTTATTTTTGCAGGACATGTGTATGTTGTTGTTGCACCTGAGGGGAATGAAGAGGAGACAAATTACTGGTTGGCTAGATGTGTTGAGAGAAAACATAAGTTGGCACGTCCTAGAGTGGATGATGACAACTTTGAGTATCCAACTGGTACAGTGGTTGTTGTTGGCACTTGGCTTCAAAAATATTTGATGAGAAAGAATGGCTTTCCTGCATTTGAAGATTATGAAAGATACAAGAAGATTATACATTATTCACATTTGATTTTGGCAACCAATATAAAACTAGTTAGATATCAAGGGAGGCCTGCTAATAAAGTTTTATGGACACTTTCAATGGATGATCACGAGACAATCATAGATGCATTAAAAAAGAGAGAGGATGCAGATGGTACAACAAAGTAAATAAATATTGGTAAGTATATCTAGTTGTTTATATAGTTAATTGATATATATATTTTTATTTAATCATTTCCTAATTAAATTTTTATATCATTTTTTGTTTCAAGTCTCCCAAAATTAGATGTTTTACAAACAAGAGAGGAGATGCACATATATTACAATGGAATTCAAATATAGAGATAGGTAACTATATATAGTTCTAGATACATTTAATTGATAGTATAAATTCATTATCTCAACTC
Organism: Sequoia sempervirens; assembly: GCA_007258455.2. Classification (NCBI taxonomy): domain Eukaryota; kingdom Viridiplantae; phylum Streptophyta; class Pinopsida; order Cupressales; family Cupressaceae; genus Sequoia; species Sequoia sempervirens. Next base: position 31,114 of record VDFB02159740.1, read on the forward strand.
CCCTTAATCCACCCTCTTGCATCCCTTCAATTCATTCTATCAACTCCCCTTAATCCACCCTCTTTCATCCCCTTAAGCCATCCTCTTAAAGCACCCTAAAGTCATATCCTCTTACATCCTATAATCCATAATCCTGCATTCCTTAAGTCACTCTCATAATTCCCCTTAAGCCATCCTCTTAGGGCTTGTTAACCATATTGTAAGGTTCAATACATGCATCCCCTTAATCCACTGTCTTACATCCCTTTAATCCATTCTATCAACTCCCCTTAATCCACCCTCTTACATCCCCTTAATCCACTCTCTTACATTCCTTTGAGTCATTTTATCAACTCCCCTTAATCCACCCTCTTACATCCCCTTAAGCCATCCTCTTAAAGGACTCTCATAATTCCCCTTAAGCCATCCTCTTAGGGCCTATTAATATCCATATTGTAAGGTTCATGACATGCATCCCCTTAATCCACTATCTTACATCCTTTTAATCCATTCTATCAACTCCCCTTAATCCACCCTCTTACATCCCCTTAATCCACTCTCTTACATCCCTTTGAGTCATTTTATCAACTCCCCTTAATCCACCCTCTTACATCCCCTTAAGCCATCCTATTAAAGGACTCTCATAATTCCCCTTAAGCCATCCTCTTAGGACCTGTTAAACCATATCCTAGGGTTCATGAGATGCATCCTCTTAAACCATCCTCTTAACTCCCCTTAAGCCATTCTCTTAAGACCCCCCTTAAGCTATACATCCTCTTAGGTCCCCTTAATCCATCCTATGGCAAACATCTTTTGAATTTGTATGGAATTTACTATATACTATTCTTTTCTCGCATTAATTTTTTTCTTAAATGACTCATAAAAATTGTAGTTACTTACATTAATTATTTTTGCAGGTTCTCATCAAGTCAATCTACAAAGTGATTGTTGAACTAAAAATTATTTTATCAAGAGACTATGTAAATGTCAATTTTTGGTCTTCACCTAAAAGTTGATAAGTTTTAATTTATCTACATGCACATTTATGTTTCATCATATTATATAGTTGTAATAAACATCTTGATATACATTATATATGTTTGTTCAATGTCAATTTTTAAATATCTTGTTCCAATTTTATAGATTATACATTTCATGTCTTGTATTTACCACATTTTATATAATTATTCAATTGTATAGATTATACATTTTATACATACAAGGAGATAGTTTTTTTGTTTATTGATTCAAATATTTGCTATCTAATTGGAAAATAGTTAAAATTACCTGCCCTTAGTTTATTATGAATATGATCTAAACTATTTAATGAATGTTTTAATTTGTCACCTAACCATGTGATAAATTATATATATTAAATTTTATTCTAGATAAGAATTTATATAGTGCATGTAATACTTGAAAATTAGATAAAATATAAATAGTCTAATGTATGAGTGCATATAATCATCAAAATGAACATAACAAGATATCATAATTGACTACATATATAATCATCATATTAAAGTCAACTAATATAAATAAACACAAATATGATAATAACATGTTCAAAGTAAAACTAGAGATAGATAGTCCATATAATTTATATGTCAAGTCCAACACATATATTTAAATAAAACTAGAGATCTATAGTCCATAAAATATAAAACCATCTAACTTTTAGGCTAATCAGTCAAATCAAGTCTCCTCTTTGTTCCATGTTGACTAGATGTACCCGCATCATGCTGTAAAAGAGTACACGAAACTTGAAATTAGATTTAAATTTATTTAGAAATTTTGATATAATTAAACATATTTAAACTTGAAAATATAAACTTTTAGATAAAAATAAATTTAATTAAATATCTAGTAAATATAGTAAAAATGATTTCTAGTATGCATAAATTACCATACGATCATGTGAATCTGTAACTGGCACATTTTCTTCAACGGGTAGCATAGCTGTCACTTGAGAAGATGCAAATGCCTGATCTACTATATCCTGCATATTCATATAAAGCAAACAATATGTGAAAACCTCAAATATATATATATATATATATATTAAAAAGGTCCGTAAAAATTGTATAGGAGATTTAAAGTAAAGTTTACAACCTCAAATGATATGACCTCATGATCACGCACCTGAGATTTCCCATGCATAAATGCCGACGATGTCTCAAAAAGGTATTTGCCATGGGTATCTCATGAAATTTTGCATATAGATGCACAAATACCATATAGATCATTGACATGTGTATGTGTAAATGAAAAATTAAATTAGATCTACGATGTTTATTTAATTTAAACTTAACAAAATGGAAAGTGCACGCATCTGAACATGATGTCTTAGGAGTGTCACCACCGAATTCGTGGTTGGTCAAGATTAGGTATTGTGGCGACCTCCTCAAGATCTAGATATAATATATCAATTCACACATGTGTACAAATTCAAAATTAAATTAGATATATATCCAATAATAAATTATTTAATATATATTGGTTCAAGTACCAGTCCAAAAGGAGAGCCCAGATCTACAACACTCGACATATGCACACGATGATCATATTGAGTTTCACGCATCACGTGATCATGCATCTACACCAAACACTTATTGAATTAATATTATATTATATATATATATAGTTTGATGTTATTATTTACATGGATTTTTCATATTTCAAACTTGAGTTAAATTTAAGTTCAAAATATGAACATACCTGTGTAGGACGATCCTCAGAATATAGTAAATCCAGGTATGACCCCGTCCCAAATGCATGTGCATCGCCTGGAGTGGATGCCTGAGTATCCCTTTGCAGCCCTCGAGCTCCATGTTTTCTATTGCCACGCGTAGTCTCAAATACGAGTGAGATGTCCCGGAAGTGGTTCCTAATTCTAATGTCAATAACATGGTTCACAAGCAATGCAACGGGAACACTAGGAGAAGGAAGAGGAACAATAGGAGCAATTGGAGCACATCGCTGAGGATTGACACGTGCTCCTAGTCTATGTCGGGGCATGCCATGCCCAACTCCCTGAAATGACCTCATATCAAAATAGTTGGGTTGTTTACCCAACTCAAACTCAACCCATAACTTTCTCAAAAAGTATAAGGGCACCTCATTATTTCCATGTGGTGGCCTATCAAACACCATCCACCATCTATCCCAAAAATGTGCAACTATTTGTGGGTGCCTACACCATAAAATTGAAATTCATTTTTTCGTGGGTGGAATGGGTTGGTTTGTTTGGGGGTTAATAAAATATTGGCACATGGCTTGTTTGGTAATTTTCAGGTCATTGATTTCTTTATATGGCAATCCATCCGCATAGAATTGTCTCCTCTCTTCTCTCCATTGATGGAACCTAACTAGGTCCGCATCAATAGATCAAACATAATTGACAATAGTTTGCATCGTAGATGCAAACTGTGCGAGATGGGGAGGGACTCTAGGCTCATTTTTTATGAGATCTATATTTCCTTGAATGACAATGAGGTTTGCTCGGATATTCTCTCTTAATTGATCTTCATCAACTACAGGAGGGGGTGGGGGGTTAGGCAGTGGAGAATGTGGAGGTGTGTTAGGGTTATGTTCATGTGGTGGATTGGGATGTATGGGATCTATAGGAATTTCTTGATTGGGCATAAAATACTCTAAATTAAACAATGGATCCATGTGAGCAATGATATGGCAACTGCATGTTAAACAATTAAAAAATATATATCATCAAACTAATTAAATAATGCACATAATTTGAAAGTTATTTAAAAATCACATTGAACATGCACAAATTCAAAATATATTTCATTTGAAGACCATTTGATTTATAACATTATAAAATCCATAACATTAAAAATTCATAGCATGTACACACATTAAATTGAGTCCAGTATGGGGTTGTTAATATGAAGGGTAGATTTATGAAATTATGGGGTTTTATTAAAATTTATTTAATCTCATTCATTATTTTCAAATAATACTAAAGATAAGAATGAAAAATTAATAGAAGAAATTGAAAGGGACACATAGATATATTCACCAAATTTATCCCCTTAAGAAATGTCAAATTCCCCCTTAAGACATCGATTTACGATTTAGGGTATAGGATGGCTTAAGGGGATCTATGTGTAGTAAGGTCCTAGGACAAATGGTCCATGGCTTAAGGGAATAAAATTTGGTGAAGTTGCCTAAGGCAACCAAATTTCATTTTAAGGTCATACAATTCAAAATGAATAGATGTATTAATCAAGTATGACAAAATTTAATTAAATCCGAGCACATAAATTGATTTATCTAAATTTTCAAATTTCATGTATATAGATACTATTATAGTTTTTTATATTTTATATATCTTTATTTGTGATTAAATATTGTTAAAGGCTACCTCTAGGAATACTCTCCTAGGTCTAGCTAATCCCAAAGTGAAGGAAAAATTATTCATTCTCAACAATCAAAAAAATGCAAGTACAAATATCATGAATCTATAACATGCAAGTACAAATATCTAAAAATGCTAGAGGGTTATCTAGGAAATTTAAGCAACCAAAATATTCCACAACCATCACTTTGTACATCCAAATAGAAGAACAAGGTTTTTTGGGAGCTTCTAGGTCACTAAGAGATCAACTCTACAACTAACATGTAATGAGGGTTCAATAATCCAATTCTTCTATTTAACCATGGATTTAAAGACTGAAACCAACATAAGAACTTTAAATAGTATTCAAAACAACTAGTACTTTCTCATGTAACTAAGAAGCCAAAAGAAAGAACCCAACATGAAAAAAGAGAGAAATAAGAATATATGCAACTATAAGAAGGAAAGAGATATAAATATACTTTATGAATCCTATTTCAAGAATAATTATCCTCTAATTTACCACACAACTCAATGCATTGTTAGATGATTTATGGTTATAATATACTCATAGGGATTCTATAGAATACAACAATGATATCAAAAATCCTAATCCTATTAAAAAAAAGGATAGAATAACTCTATAAGATACATTGCATACATCTTCTACCCCAAGAATCCAATATATAGACATAAGGATTCCTAGGAAATAACAAAATGGCAACACCATAGTCACTAATAATGCATGAAAATACTATGGTAAGTAATTTTTTATGACTCTCACATGTGTTGACCCATCCTAAAATAGATAATAACTCTTACACAATCTCTTTATTTCAACTTCACTATACAAGTTGGCCTAACTAACTCTCAAGAACTCATCTAAGAGACACAAGATCTCTATAGTGGGACAAAGTAGTTAAGAAGAAATTATAAGTTTAACACTAACATTAAAATTTATAATCTCATTCATTGTTTTCAAAGAATACTAAAGATAAGAATGAAAAATTAATAGAATACATTCAAAGGGACACATAGATATATGCTAGTGACCTAATTGCAATGTACAAAATAAACAAAGATGAGCTTGAGCTCTACTCACCAAATTTTGAGAACTTCTTTGATCCCCTTAAGAAATGTCATATTAGGACCCATTAAGACATCGATTTATGATTTAGGGTGATAGGATGGCTTAAGGGGATCTATGTCTAGTAAGGTGGACTAGGAAAAAATGTTCCATGGCTTAAGGGAATAAAATTTGGTGGAGTTTCCTAAGGCAACCAAATATAATTTTAAGGTCCTAAAACAAAATGAATGCTAAATAAGGGTTTAGGGTTTAGATTTAGAGATTTGATGAGATGAAAACATATAGAAGACACATGATGGATTTTGAACCTATTTGGACCTCCAAGCACTCTTGGATGATTTAAAAAGGAAGAGGAGATCTAAACCCTAAACCCTAAACCCTAGACCCAATTTTTTTCTAATCATATATTTTTTGAAACATTTCTATGGCATAGACCCTTCCTTTGAATATTTATATAAATTCTAGACATGCATAGATTTTCAAAAAAAAGAACCTAACTGCCACTAAGTGAGGAATCAATTAATCAATTCAATAAATAAATAAGGTTAGAAAATAAACATTTGGTTATAGAATTGAAAGGAAACCAAATTTAATTATAAGGTCCTACAACAAAATGAATGCTAAATTAAGGTTTAGGGTTTAGATTTAGAGATTTGATGACATGAAAACATATAGAAGACACATGAATAAATTTTTACAAGTAAATGAGAAATCCTACCACCTAAACTTAGTGCTTTGAATAAAATATGTGACATTCTAGGAATAGCTTCAATATATCAACAATTAGGAATTTTAGATTTCAATTATAAGTAAGTTGTTGAGTTATGATGGATTTTGAACCTATTTGGACCTCTAATCACTCTTGGACATGATTTAAAAAGGAAGAGGAGATCTAAACCCTAAACCCTAAACTACAAGTTTCTCAAAAAAGTAATTTGAATTAAATTCCAAATTGAAATGTTCATGCTACAAGTTAGCTTTGATACACTAGTTTAGAGAAAGTACAACATTTAGTTTTCCTAATCTAGAACAATGCCACTACATATGAGAGTTAAAATAGGAATTAGATTACACACTTTGTCCTATAGATCTTATGAATAACATCCTATAAATTAAGGCTTAAATATGATCATAATGCATCCTTACATAATTCACAAAGGATCTCATCCAAATAAGAGAAATGGGTAGAAATCATTCATGTTTCACATTTTAATATTTATTTGATTTAATAACGTTTATGTGTCTAGCTCTATCCATATTGCACATAGTCTATCTATAGCCCATTTTAGTTTTACGTAAATTAGGGTAAATAGTCCATTTTAGGTTTACGTAAATTAGGGTAAATAGGGTTTTAGGTTTACATTTTAGGGTTTATGTCCAAAGATTAACCTATGTAAATTTTGTAAACTAGGGTTTCTAGGGTTTTGAAATTTATAAGTTTTAAATGTGTTCAATTTAGGTTTAGCTTTTACGGTTTTCAATTTACAATTTAAATTTTTTGTTTCACATTTTTGGTTTTTAAAATGTACTAAAAAACAATAAACATTGAATCAAAAAGACACTAAACAAAAATTAAATACTAATTAAAAAACAAAAAAAAGATAGAAAGCAAAAAAAAATTAAGAATTCAACTAACCTGGAGGTCGACGAGGTCGCTAGTGTCAATGGGAGGAGGTGGCAGTCAAAATTTTGTGTTGTCTAAAATGCGTACGTGCTCTCCTTTCTCCTTCTCCATCCCAGCTTAGAATGGTGGAAAATGAATTACAGTCGTTTATTTAAAAAAAAAACTTTCTCGAAATGCGTATGTGTTCTAGGTTCGCGTACATGACCCTGAACACATACGCGTTCGGATCTAGGCCTGGGTACTCGAGTCGTAATGCATATGCATTTATTTGAAAATGTGTACACATTTCTTGTGAACCTTTTTATTTCCCTAAGATTTCCCCTCTTTGTGTACCCAACTTCTTACTTTTACCCAAAGAATGATAGAGAATGGTAAGGAGATGTGCATGATAGGAGGCATAGGATTCATTGTTGTTTATCTCATTCTTGCTCTAATCAATAAGGGATACAATGTTCGCGCTACTATTTTTAATCCATGTATTTAATTGACATATGTTTGTATAATATCAAATTCCTTCAGATGCTTCTAAAGTATCAATGTATCCTATATAGGGTATAAGATGACTTCTTCTAATTTAAAAAAATAAATCAAATGCTTTGAAGTATCAATGTGTCCTATATAGGGTTTAGAATAATTTCTTGTAATTTAAAAAAATAAATAAATGATGTATTTTCCTGTGTTTAGATAATGTGGAGATCTCCTAAATCTTCCCTAGCACACTATCCTCTTTCGCATTGTGTTCATTACTCCAACTGCTAGGGTTTTGCATTTGACATCTTTAATATCTTCATGATAGTGTCTTTTAAATAATCTCAATCTTTGTTTTAATCTTTATCATGGTAACCCTTGAGTTCCATAATCCACCTTCAATCTCTTCTAAGAATGTTGTCTTAAGCTAGACTGCATAGTATGCATATAAAACAACTCCTTCATACCTATCATTGTTTCAAACCACCACTCACCACCTTCCTTAAAATGTTGCCTCCATAAGCACAAAAGAATGTTTTAAAATCATGGTTTCTAGTGATTGACCATTAAGGTCACTACTTTCATCAAGATATGAGTTTTTTTTCTTCAAACTTAAGGCATTATGCAAGATAACATTTTGAATTGTTTGTTGTGTACAATATTATTTTCTTGCACACTTACTGCTTTTTAACTACCTTTAAGACTAGATATTGCACCATCAGCTACAATCTCAAACAACTCACTCACTGTCACTTGAACATTCCTTTCATGAGCATCCTTGTATAAAATAAAACTATGCCTTATAGATTTCCTACTTACTTACTAATATAACAGACTCATTGTTTAATGGTATTTTGAGTTTTATTTAGAAGGGGTTAATATGTGGCATTTTTATGTGCAGGAAGAATAGATTGTGATGCAACGTTTAGGTATGGACAGTTCAGGAAAAATTGGATTGTACCTTGAGCCGGTCTGAAACACTTATGGGTGTTTTTGCTTGGAAGCAGAACCTAAGTGTAGGAATTTCCAAATATCCGACAGAGGAAGTTCCTACATTCTAAAGATAAAATCATAAATCTTCTTATCCAATTTATGATCCAACTTGACATCTTTAAGATCTGATAGAGAAAGCTTGTACATTCTAAGATAAAATCATAAATCTGCTTGTCTTTGTACAATCACTCGTTTGAATTGTTTCTTTAATAGTTTTAGGGCCACGTCCACATACATATCTTCTTCTTTTGTTAGTTGAATGCTTAGGCTCTACATTTTCTCTAATCTCCATCTAAAATAATCAACAACATGCATTAATTTATGATTGTACCTTGAGCTGGTGTGAAACACTTTTGGGTGTTTTTGCTCTGAAGTAGAACTTGTGTGTAGGAATTTCCAAATATCTGATAGAGTAATTTTCTACATTCTAAAGAAATATTCTATGAAACATTCCTTATTTTTTGTGAAACAGTGTATATATTCTTGTACTTGTAAATATTCTTTTACTGTTATGTCTATTAAATAAAAAAAAATTTGAATAAAAAATGCTTCACCCTTTTTTGTAAGTGAGTATGTGAATTGTTGTTTAAGTAAAAATCTTACAATGTTTACTTTTTTAGTTTACTAGTTTCAAATCTTCATTTTCTATGTATATAAAATTGTATGTGCTCTTTATCTGCAATGAAATAAAGCAGTAATGTCATCAGAATCAGGGTTTTCAATTTCAACACCATCATTGTCCACACTTTTCATATCTTGTTCACTTTTAAGTACAATCATCAAAATTTATTTTTATTTCTTGTCCTAGTTAATCTTGATTCCTTTCAGCACAACACAATAGGTTGCATGTTAAATTTCAAACATTTTCTTTGCATTTTTTTTGTATATATTAATTTCTCAGTGCATCATTATGTAACAACAGTTTCACTTCTGAGATATATAGTAAAAATAAATGAAAGCACATGTTTTCTTTGTCAAGGGAAATGTATGGTGAATACCTTGTGTCTTTCAGATAAGTGTGCAAGCAAAATAAGACATAACTGATTGAATCTGATTTTCTACTATACAATTGTTTTTTTATGTGGAGGCTACAACAACTTATCATGGATTAGTTTTGGCTAAGAAACAAGGTGTTTCTAAACTATGGCTAGAAGGGAACTCTCTTAATGTGATTATTTGTCTCATGATGGAATATCCTCCTTCATGGTCAATTGCCAATTTTATTAATGACTCGATATCTATTATTAAATCTTTGGAGGAGATCAAAATCACACATGTTTTTCATGAAGTGAACATGATGGCTGATGGGGTTGCCAATGTGGGAGTGGCTGAGAGATCTAAGTTAGATTCTTTTGAATCACTACCTTTTAATTTGAAGTGTATTCTAATGATGACCAACTAGCTTGTTTCTAGGCGAGATGCTCTCGGGGAAAGGTTTTTCATTATGATTTTAAGTTGGGTTTTGCATGTTGACCCTTTGCTCTTTCAATTTCATTATTCTTTCCTTGGTTTCCGTAGAAGGATGGACTGGCAGTTTTGGGAGGGTTACTTTGAATGATAAGCCCACATGTATTGTGGGTGTTTGTTGTATTGTTTTGAGTAGCGCCTAGTTCATTTTACTTTTTATTTTCTTCTAGGTGTTCTTGGGTTTTCATTTGTTGCATGTCACTATGGGTGGTGATCATTGTAGAATTGAGCCGAGTTCTTGTGAAGAGTTTTAGAAAAATGCTACTATGTGGGAGCACTTGGAATTTGGGGGGGTTACTCAAATTATGTAGAGAATTCAAGGCTCGAACCCTAATGTAATGAATTTATTTGTAAAAAGATGGAATGGGAGGTCTCTGCGTTACCGGGGTGTCGAATTTTAAATTGAAAAGGATTTTATTGTGGAGGTAACTGGTCTTTTAGTTGCTAGGATAAAGTTTTTTAGAGATAGGGGAGTGGCTAAGGAGGCTTTTGCAAATTTGTTTAAACATGAAAAGAGGAAGAAGGTTAAGGAAATTGGAAGTGGAGGTTATGCTAGGAAGTCCCTGAAGCCGCTTTGGAGGGACCTCGTGGTGGCCATTATGCACTACTTCACCCTTGAAGGTAGATTCTATGTGGTTTACACTCACCATTTTATGCTCTTAAATCATTTTAGGCATAATGTTTCAGTCTTGTTTCCTTTTTACCTATTACATTCTATAGAGAAGAGTATTGAAGACCACAAAAAGAACCCTAAGAAGGTAGTTCTTCATCAAGATATTATGTGTTCTATTTTTGCTCATATCAAGCTAAAGTTGATCTCACTCTCCCCTAAAACTCTTGGTAAAAAAGGAAGTTAAAAATGATGGGTATGAAATAGGGGACTCTGCTGGTGAATGGGTTGGTAGTTCGGAGGAGGAAAAGAAAAAATATGAGGATATCTCTATTGATGAAGGAGGCTCTAAGGAAAGGGATGAGGAATTGGAAGAATGGGGTAAGGGATATGAGACTAATGTGGAGTTGCAAGAGTCTATAGTTAATTCTGTTAGAAAATTTTTGAAGGGGAAAACCAAAGGCATGAAGGAAGTTAAAGGTTCCTCCAAAAGGAAAATTGAGGTGGTTGCCCCTGGTTCAAATGTGAATCACATGTTGTCTTCTAGAAAAGAGGGTTTGAAGGGTTTTAATCCTATGGGTGATGAGGGTTTGAAGGGTTGTCATCATGTGGGTGATGTGGATTCTTCAAATTTTGATTGTGTTCAGAATGCTTCATTAGGGAACCCTATTCTTGGTAAGGATGGTTTGCTAGAGAGCTCCCCAGTGCAAGGGATTAAGGTGTCTGCTAATTTGGGTGATCAGTTGAGTGGCCTTGCTGATATGGGAAACTCTAAGATGGAGGTGAAGCCTAATGAGACTGGCCCTGTGGATATGCAAGGGATTGATGCAGTTAATTGTTCTTAGGATTTTTCTATTATGGAGAAGTGAAGAAGGAACTTATGGAGGCATCATCTGATTTGGAGAATCTTCCAAGTAAGGAGAGGAAAAAGGTGGATGTTGTGGATGTCAAGGATTCCCTAGCCGAAGAAGAGGATGAACAAAATAGGGATTGTTCTAATGCCCCTATTGACTTGGAGCTGAAGGGTTAGCCTCTAGTTAACTGGGATGAAATTGAAATGAATATGTTTTGTAGAATGGCCAAAGATGGGACAAGAAACCTACTTTCCCTGGTTCAGTGGTTATTTTCTAAGGTTAAGGATCTCAATCTTCAAATGAAAAATTGGGAGGATGTTTGTGTTGCTATGCTAAGAGGTAACCAAAAGGAGTGGGAAATAAAAGGCAAAGTGAAATCAATGCATATTGCGCTTGATAAGCTACCGGTTGATGTTGATTGTTTGGGGGTTTCTCATGAGGAAATAATTTACTCTTTGGAAGTTATTGTTAATAAAATGTTAGAGGAAAGAGTGGAAAGTTTGGAGGATAAAATGGGAAAGATGTCAGAGGAGTTGAAAATGGTGGTCAATATCAACAATAACTCTTTGAAGACCACTGCTATGGGTCTTTTTGTCCTAAATGAGAAAGCGTTGAATTGGACCAGAAAACTACTTGAATTGGGTAATATGGAGGAAAGGATTGAAGATATTAGTGGCTCTTACCTAGTAGAGAAAGTTGAAGCTTCTACTCTTGTGTTGGAGAAGGACATGCAGGTGGGTCTGTGCCTTAGGACAAGGAGCAAGATGAAAAAGAGGGTTGTTGTTGTTGTTGAGGAGCTGAAGGATGTTATCAGTATCCATGAGGAGGTCATCAAGGATAACATGGCCTCAACTAATGTTTTAGATAATTTGTTGTAGTTGGTGCTTCCTCTTTTGGTTCAACAGGTTTGCTGATCTTTTTTGCTTTTGGGTTTGTTGACAGGTTGCTAATGTTCCATCTTATGTTTTCTTTTTGGTTTTTTGGGTTGTTGAGCTTAGTGGTTTAATTTCTCTTGCAGCTTGGCATCATTGTAAAGGGTTTCAAGGCCCCTTCAAAACCTATTTTTCCTTATCAAAAATTGATTCAATATGATTTTCTACTATACAATTGTTTTTTATGTGTTTTCTACTTTTTACATGTGGATTACCCTCAGAAAGAGACTACTTATCTTTTCTTAAATGAAGCCTTTACATTTCCTATCTATGAAAGGAATTTACTACTTAACAATAGGTTCTTGAACTTCATACAAATTAAGATTGGTGTAAAGGCCATCCCCACAAATGTTGTTTGGTCTAGAATTATAATGGAAAATAAAAAATCTTGCGAGGACAATAAAATAGGTTTTCAATTGTCCAAGTACAACATAATATTACTAAAGCATTTCAAAGTTTAGGCATTTGAGATTCATGGATCTCCTTGGAGGTCACCCACCTAATATAATAATAGTAAATTAGTATGAACCTTTAGTCATAAATTAAAATGCAATACAATATCTCTATGTCTCTCACACATGAACATTTCATATAACCACATACCTTGTAAATGCTGACAATCGACTTATGGCATTCCTTAAGTCAACTGTTAGATAGGAATACCCCCTAATTTCCAATGGCATGATATGCTATCAAACAAATTTATGAAAATTAATACCATTCAATTTTCATAGTCCATGATAGTTATGTAAAAATTTGCATAGTTTATCTTCAAATCTTACTCACATAACATTTATGAAAAGGTCATTAGTAATTTTTCTCACACAAAAAAATATCAAAATAAATTTAGTGCTTAATCAATGTTGTCTCATCTATTTCCACCCACTTTCCTCTCAGCAATTTAGTATTTTTACATCGTCCATGTCCTCTCTCTATGGCCTCCTCTGTGAATAAAAATGTTGCCATAGAAGCTTTCACCACACTACCACTGAGAAGGAAGAAGCAACTTGTGGGACCGTGGTAAAAACCGCTCTACTACACTGAGCTGATGAAGGAGCCATGGGATAGTAGTGGTCATCGCACTACTACACGCCAATGGTAGAAGACTTGCGGAAGTCACCACAACATTGCTAGGAATAGAAGGAAGACTTGTGTGCCGCCATAGAAGCTTTCACCGCACTACCGCCGAGAAGGGTGAACCACCTTGCATGACTATGGTAAAACATACAATGATAGGCACTCAATTAGGCGCACTTGGCGCCACCTTAGGCGCCCCAAACTGATTACATTAACAGCCAAAAGTCAGTGCTCAATCTGGCATTAATGAAGAAATAAGATGACAAACAAGGGAAAAAAAAGGGAAAAACATTGTGTGAAGGAAGAAATCAAAATAAAAAATTTAGAAATTTCCCATGTGAAGGAAGAAATCAGATGACATAAAAGGGAAAAACATTGCGTGAAGGAAATGGCAGGGTGCTACCAGCAACTAAAGAGATCATGAAGCTAGGATGCATAGAGGAAGTACGGTGAGCAGAGTACACATGTATTTGAATTTGTTCATAAGATTATATCAAATTTATTAAATGATATTTAATTTTATTTTTCTTTGATTGGTGATAATATTTTTATTTTATTTAAGATAAATCAAAATATACAAAGCTCCAAATAAAAATTTCTTCTAGCACCATCACATCATGTCTATTAAAACAAAATAAAAACCTACATATCAAAAATCCCTACCACAACCGCCTAAAAACTATCCAACTAACTACTACCCAAACACTAGCTATTTACAATATCAAAAACAAAAACAAGGCTTAACCCGTTAAGCTTATACATCAACATCTAGGTTAAACACAGTAAACTAGTTTACGTAGAAGTTCCAAAAGTGCTTCCCAGATGCACTGGGCACATTTCCATGAGTGGCTTCACCTTCTTTCTTGGACACAAACCCTTCTTCTCACATAGCTCCTCTCTAGCGATGGCTTTGAGTCTCACTATTATCTCCCTAGTCTCCATTAATTTGATCCATAGTTTCAAAGCTTGCCACCCCATTTCACACCCTCTCTCCACATGGCTTTGGTTCTTCCTTTTGGACACCTAATGAAATGGTGATTTATCTATGCTACTTTTGGGTCCACACCTTCCATGCCTTTGCTCACAAAGTCTTTTCCTAGTATAGCCCTTTCTGGGATACTCTCCATGTTAACTAAGAAATCCCTATACACCAACGCTTTCATCACTTTCCTTACAACCTCACCGAGTCTCCTAAGTCCAGTTCCCATGCCATGATCAAAGATTATAGATCCATATTAGTCAGATATATGTGCTTCAAATCTTTTAAGCCATTACCCAGAATGATTTGCACAAATTGTGCCACCTTCACATCCTTGTACAAGAACAAGCCACGTAGTCTCTTCACCATCACTTTGTCATCAAAAGGATCCAATTTCCTCCTCACTTTTAGAGTTAAGTTGGCCTCCATTTCTTCTCTGGTATGTTAGCCACCAGACTACTTCACACCAGCGTCTTAACACTCTCCTTACTCCTGCAAACCAAGAAGCATTGAAGGAAATGCAAGAAAAAACTTCATTACATAGAAAATTTATGGCCATCAACATTAATGTCGAACATACACCCAATGCCAGAAAAAAGAGCTAATTCTTCAATAATTTTGAAAAACATTCCTTCAATAATTTGTAAGTATATTTAATATGTTAAATGATATATTTTTTTATTTCCATGGAAAAAATAAATGATTGCATATTAATTAGTTTAAAAGTAAATGATTGCATTTCTGGCTTCGGCTTCTAATTCATCCCATGTTTTACCTTTCTTCTCTTTAGAATCTTCATCTTCTTCATCATCCTCCTCTAACTCCACAAGAGATTCATCTTCTGAACCTTCCTCATCTGATTTTGATTCCTCTTCTACATCAGAGGGTTCGTATCCTTGATCTTACTCTTCTGAATTATCAAAATCAGAATCACTAGCTTCCATATTCAAAAATTCCTAACCACCATCTTCAATAAATTTATCTTGATCACTAGTAAGAGTCTTCAAAATTGACCGCTAGTTCAAGTTCATTCTCCTTTCATAATACTTTATATCCATGAAAACCAAGCTCTCTAAATGGTATATCAAACTCTAGCTCAAAATCTTTTAGATGAGGCTGCTCCTATAGCTCTTTTACTCCCTTGAAAAATCCTTGAAACTATGACTTCTTAACATTCAAAAGATAAATGGAATGTCCAGAACACCCAATAGAGCTATCCAAACAAGCTAACTAAAAGCTAACTCGATTTTTTAGTTTAATAATTTAATTATAAATTTTAAACTTTGAATGTTAATTTTTTTATGTCTTATTGGCTTATTGCAAGATGCAACATTATTTAATATTTATATCTATAAATTGTCTCTATCACATTAGTAGTGTGTCAAAATGGAAAGGAACTTGTTGGAAGTAGTATGCTCTAAATTTCTAATACTTAGTGAATCTAGATCCATAGTTAGTAATGTCCAAACAAAACTTGTCCCAACAACCAAAGGGAAATGGGTAATAATCAATGGGATACATAGGAAGTTGTCATACTGTCAGCTGATTACCTCAGAATAATCAATGGGCTACACAAGATGTTGTCATACTGTCAGTTGACAATATGACAACCTCCTGTGTAGCCCATTGATTATTACCCATTAACTTTTCTCATTTCCCTATGGCTACTGTGATAAGTTTTATTTTGTCATTACTAACTATGGATTTAGATTCACTAAGTATTGGCAATTTAGAGCATACTACTTCCAACAAGTTCCTTTCTATTGTGAATGTGAGAGAGACAATTTATAGTTATAGATATACTTAGTATTGGAAATTTGGAGCTTAACACTTCCACATTTCTTTACTCAATTTGAAGCATAAGACTAAGACTATTCAAATGACATTGCAAACAGGTAAAAATTTATTAAGGGCATAATAGTAGTATACTTGTGTATGTGTATTTCCTTCAATAAAAATTTGAGTTTATACTTAAGTGATCGATGTATACTTGCCTATGTGTTCAAATTTTCTTATATTTAATGATATTATTGTGTATTTAAGGTTTGTTTAATAAAGGGTGCATGAAACAAGTGGGTATGTGTAGGATCATCATGGAAAAAATAGGCCCTTAAGTGGCAAAAAATTTAGAAAAATCAGAGTTAGGCAACTTGACGTAAAAATTTGAATAAGTTGTCTATATTATTTCAAAAATATGTAAGAAAAGAATCTATAGAAAATTGAATGTAGTTTCTAAACTACTAAGTTTATTTAAAAAAAAATCTATTTGGTAAAAATTTGAAATTTTAATGGAATAGTACTTAAATTTCAGGAAAAAAATAAGTAGGTGTCTATCTAACCACCCTAACCACAATAAAATGATAATATTTTTTTATAAAATTTTAGATATAAGTAGAGGACTCATGTCTCGATGTGATGCATATGTTTTGGTAATTTTTTTCCAAGTAAATAATTAATTATGAATTTTTTATTACAACTTTTAAAAAATATAAAAACTCATATGTCTAACCACCTTAACTTGGTCAAAACATTATGAAATTATTCTTTTATTTTATCCTATAGTAGGCAAAGCATAGAATGTGACACATGTTTCAGATTCAAAAAATGTGATACCATTTGAAAGCTATAGATGTTTTTCAATCAACCTATCAATAAGGACTTTAGTTGTAATTCAAATAAAAAAATAATTATTATTTATTAAATTCAAAGTAAAGCATAATTTATATTGGTGGAAAGCTGAGAATCTCCTTTAAAGACCCTTTTTGTTTCATCAATTTCGAGTACAAAAAGTTGGCAACCACATACCCTACACATACCCATCATATCGCCACTTTTTTGCCCATCATGATCCTACACATACCCAAGTTTTAAATCCTTAAAAATCTTTAAATTTCTAGGGTTTTTTCATTTTGTCAAGTCTACACCGAGTCCCCAAGTCCCTGAGTTGAGTCACCCTAGCCGAGTTTGAGGTGAGTCCAAGTCTCGCTATTATGGTTGTGATACAAAAAAAAGGTGCTTACACATTGGTTGAATATATCCTTATCAAAATGACAAAAAATAAATTTCAAATTTGTATGTAAACTTTGACAATCAAGAAAAACAGTCATAAAAATTGGAAGTAAACTTTGGGTGACATGTAGGTGAACTTAATTCATCTAACATTATGCCTCTTGGAAGACATTAGGATCTCCCCTCCTAAATTTTGGACCACATCCATTACCTCCACATAAAACTAGAAATCCTTAATCTTCTTGGTTCCCATGCCATGATATGGTTATGCAAACAAAAATGAAGCAAAGTAATCATCTCCTTCTTCACTAGTTAGAAGAATGCATGCTTAGTTTTTTGATACATGATATCAACTCTCTCTTCTGATCTCATGGTTGAATACTGAAATACATTATGGTGGGCCTCTAGAATTAGAGTCATCTTTCATCCTCTTCCACCAAATGTTGGTCTTATCCACACATTTGCCAGCCTAATTGGCTTTTTTTTTTAAAGCTGAAGTTTCTCCTAAGTCACTAGTGTAGCTCTCTCTACCTTTTCAAACTCTTTCATTGCTATAGATCATCTTTGGGATTTAATCATTTGTACCACATGGTTGATGTGCTTTGAATCCTTACATCTAAAGGAAATTTCCTTAACATAAATACTACTAGGGAATTTCAATGTTACCGTTGTAGTTGGCATTAAATCCAGTACCTGCAACATTGAAAATTATCCTTATATAAGAATTCCCTCCATCTTGTTGGCTTGTAACACTCTTGATGGTGGCTACATGAAATCTGATTCTAATTCCTCTTCTACATTAGAGGGTTCATATCCTTGATCTAACTCTTATGAATTATCAGAATCAAAATCACTAGCTCCCATATTAAAAAATTCCCAACCACCATCTTCAATAAATTTATCTAGATCATTAGTAATACTCTTCAAAATTGGCCACCAGTTCAAGTTCATTCTACTTTCATAATACTTTATATCCATGGAGTTCAACCATTCATTGATACCATCAAGTGAAGATTGAGGAATTCAATGCGGAGTACATCCCGCTTGAAGTCTTTGAAAAAAATAGCCATATCAAATTCCTTTTTCCCAAGTCCTACTCTCTCAAGGTTAACAATCTCAATCTCACTAATAGTGATTACTAAGAAAGGTAATTCCACCAACTCTACCAAATAGTTTACCGTAGGAAAAATAAAAGAAAAGGCTTTGAAAGGAACTCCATGAAAACCAAGCTCTCTAAATAGTATATCAAACTCTAGTTCAAAATGTTTTAGATGAGGCTGCTCCCATAGCTCTCTTACTCGCTTGACAAATCCTTGAAACTCTGTATTGATTTTATTTTTCCTGTCCCTCTCTTGTTTTTCTTCCTCAATTACATCAGGGTCATACATTGAACTTTCCCCTCCTAAATTTTGGACCACATCCATTACCTCCACATAAAACTGAACATCCTTGGTCTTCTTGGTTCCCATGCCATGATATGGTTATGAAAATGAAAATGAAGAAAAGTAATCACCTCCTCCACTGGCTAGAAGAATGCATGCTTAATGTTTTGATACATGATATCAACTCTCTCTTTTGCTCTTATGGTTGAATACTAAAATCCATTATGGTGGGCCTCCATAGTTC
Organism: Sequoia sempervirens; assembly: GCA_007258455.2. Lineage (NCBI taxonomy): Eukaryota > Viridiplantae > Streptophyta > Pinopsida > Cupressales > Cupressaceae > Sequoia > Sequoia sempervirens. The sequence continues at coordinate 50,176 of VDFB02159740.1, forward strand.
TAGTCATCTTTCTTCCTCTTCCACCAAATGTTGGCTTGATCCACAAGATTGCCAGCCTAATTGGCTTTTTTTTTTTTTAAGTTGAAGTTTGTCCTGACTCACCAGTATTAGCTATAATTTTTTTAAAATTTGATTATGGTATGTACACTTTGATATGATGTAATATGATTATGGTTTTGTCTCATATGTTGTAATATTAGATATATAACAAAAAATAAATTATTGCATGAAATAAACAATAATTTTTCATTTTAAATGTTTTGTTTTTTGCAAAACATAGGTCTTCTAGAAGATCAAGATGATCCTCAACATGATATAGATCCACAAAATATTGGTTCTACTAATATAGATCGCATGGTAGAGGATGATGATGATGTAGATACAAAAGACACTGACGCCGATGACGACGATGATGATGACAACAATGATGATGATGATGATGATGATGATGATGATGATGATGATGATGATGATTAGGATGGTGATGATGATGATGATATAGTTGGTGATAGTAACCAGTGACATTCATGATCATATAGAATACAACATGGATCATTGTTGATATATCGTTATGATGACTCTTTTCATGATTACTATCATATGTATCATTTTCACGACCTAATGTCCTATATTGTTGAGTTGTATCATATTGGCATGTATCATTTTCACTATATCATTTAGACAAGTATCATCTTGACTTGTATCAATTTGAGTTACATAATTTATCAATTTTATTTATATCATTTGTACATGTATCGTTTTCATGTATGTCGACTGTTAGACATGTATCATTTTGACATGTTTTTGATGTACTGGAATACTTGAATTTCACTTGTTTTAGTTATATATGACGATGATCTTATCAGTATTGACTTTTTAATTTATATATATTAAAAGTGGTCGATTATTTTTTGGATGGATATTTATAAAGTATGATGATTTTAATTTACTGCTCAAGATGGATGTTGGAAAATTCAATTAAATTATAGATATTTGATTCACTTGTTTTAATTATAGATGATGATCATGTTACAATAATTATATTGTTATTTAAACATATGAGTTAAATAATTAAATTACTTACTCTATAATCATGAGTTATTTAAGAGGCATGATATATTTAACTAATTAAATTGAAATAAAACATATTAAATTAATAAATGGAAGCAAAAAAAGAAGCATTTTTAGAAGCAAAAAAGGAAGCAACGATGGAAGCCAAACTAGAAGCAAACTAGAAACAATCTTGGAAGAAAAATTGGAAGAAAAATTGGAAGTAAATCTAGAAGCAAAACTAGAAGCAAAACCAAAAGCAAAACTGGAAGCAAAACTAGAATTAAATCTGGAAGCAAAACTGGAAGTAAAATCAGAAGCAAAACTGAAAGAAAAACTGGAAGCAAACTTGGAAGTAAAATCGAAAGCAAAACTGGAAGAAAAACTAGAAGCAAAACTAGAAGCAAAACCAGAAGAAAAACCAGAAGCAAACTTGGAAAAGAAACTAGAAGAAAAAATAGAAGCAAAATCAGAAGCAAATGTGGAAGAAAAACCAAAAGAAAAACTAGAAGCAAAACTAGAAGCAAATTGGAAGCAAAATTAGAAGCAAACTTAGAAGCAAACTTGGAGAAAAAACTGGAAGCAAAATTGGATGCAAAATTGGAAGAAAAACTAAAAGAAAAAATGGGAGTACAGATGGAAGCAAAATTAGAAGCCAAATTGGGTGCCAATTTTGGTACAATTTCTGTCATTACTTCCCGACACTATTTTAGGCACTAACAGAGGTGCATGATTTTTTGGCACTAAAACCAACACTAATTCTGATGATAAAAAATATGCAAAATTTGGTGCAAAATTGGACACTGAACTGGCCATGCCTGTTTGCGCCAAGTTTAATGCTAGCCAAATTGTTCAACTCATGTCCTCAAAATACACTAAAATCTAGTGCCAAAGTCGGCGCTAATTTCCTGTTGTTTTGTTGTGTATGTAGCTCAAGCATACAAATTCAAAATAGGCCAACACTAAAACATTCCCATAGTGGAGAGGAATGAAGGCATACCATATCACACCTTAACTTAGACCCAAATCTACACACATTCCATACCACACTTCCACAAGCACCGAAGCACATCCATAATTAGTGTAAACAACCAAGGTTAGCCAAACCCATGTTAACACCATTAAAAATTGAAGTACATGCTTCCTTTGATCAAAAGATGACTCAGATACCACACACAATGCTTAAACACAATCTAAAATACTTCATCAACACCTTGAAATCAAAAAAATCCTTCACAATAACATACACCTAAAAAATATAATCATTTCATACAACTAGTTAACCTTCCACACATTGTAACTTATGAATCCAACTTTGTGGAGCACCAAAAATCAAAAAAATCTAAAGGAAGATAGATATAAGCAATATAAGAATACTCACAGATCCACAGGACTAGAAACCACAATGAGAAGAAATGTAGAGAAATTCCATTTCTCCCAGAAAACACCACTTCATAGTTCACACACTAGTGAACACAACTTCCTTTGCCAAAAGTTGAGAACATGAAACTTTGGATACAACACCTTTGAACACCTATGATCAACATATCTAAACAACATAAATATAACTTCAATATAGAGGAAATGTAGAGAAAAATACAAAAACTACTCTACCATACAAAACACCTCTTTGACACATTGTTTCCACTTTTATTCAAATTTTCTCAAAAGCACTTGGAAATCAAGCAACATAAACATGTTATCAACACAACCAAGCCAACTATAGTACAATACCTTCTCAGTAATTCAACCATACTACATACTCATCAATGCAACACTAGAGGTTGACATCAATAAGACTACTAATGACAATGTAATACAACCAATCAAAGTAACTCCATAAGTTGACAAAAATGCAACAACATAGATTTGTTGACATCATTGACAATAAAAACTTCTAGCATAGGTGACCACTAGGCATAAAAACCGAAATAACATATCTCATAGATCTCAAAAAATAGAATAAAGTTGCTAACTAGTGTGGACCCAAACATAAATAGATGAAAATCTACATCAACAATAAGGAGAATAGATACAACTAAAATGTAGAAAATATGGTTCCAATATTTTGGGAGATACAACTAAAGGGAGATTAGGGTTCTTCAACCTATTTCCTTCAAGTTTCACTAAAGGAAACCCTAGATATCTCAAACTAGTGATTGGATTAGGATAAAGAGATCTACTATAAGGTGTCTTAGGGTGTAATTAAAGACAAAATGGGGTTCACCACTAAGAAATTTTTTAGAAAGAAATGGAATGAAAGCAATGTGTAAATCTAGCTATGAAACCTAGAGAATTAAGAACTTGAAATCATGCTAATAAAAGAGAATGAAATAGAAGGTACCTAGAAGAAATTTTGATCAAAACAAGCTCTAAAACCCTGAAATTCTAACTTTTAATGCTCATGAGGACTCATACGCTAGATTGAGTGATTTAGTCCCAATATTAGGGTTTGGCTAAAACTATGGTATCCTCTAGTGATCGGTTGTAGCTTCTCTCCTAACATATCTTCAAGTCTAAAAGCTTGAATTTTGGTCTATATGTTACTTTCCATGAAGATGACAATTACCTTGACAACTTTCTTCAATCTTGTATCTTTGTCTTCAAAGAATCTTCAAGATCTAAACCACCTAGATCTGTAATCACATATCAAAAAGAGGAAAAATTGTTGATTTGTTAGGGAATGGGGATGAGAAATGAAACATGAATGAAATAAAACAATAGAACCTTGTTAAAACCTTGTAGATCTACAAAAAAGTATGAAGTGGCCTCAATGGATGTAGATCTTGATCATGATTCTTGATGAAGGATAATTCCTTTGAATACTTGAATTGATCTTTGAACAATACATCACAATATTAGCTCAAAAGCACATGTATGATGCATCAATCTTTTGACATGATAATGGATCTTGAATCACTACAATAAATCTTCTTCAAATCTACCTTTTAATGCTCTTGTGAACTCTTATGAACATTCTCTTTATTTCTTATGAAGTTCTAGGATGAAATCATGTGAAATAACCTTGTATTTATACTTGTTTATGCCAAATTTCCTGAAATTACAACACTAGGGGATACTAGAGTTTTTTCCAAACCCTAGGTCCTAGGACTTGATTTCAAATTGTACATTAAACAAGAAACTCATAGAAATCTATGTATCATTTTTTAGCTACTGGGACTCATATGCCATAACTGGCGTATGAGTCCCACTTTAACCAAGACCTATTCACTTTGGTGAAAAACAATGTCAACATTAATTCCTTGAATTAGGGCTACTAGGTCATTAGATTTCACATTAGGAGGAGTAGGAACTTGTTGTAAGTCACTTTGAATCATCTTATGATAATGAGGGGAAGCTTGAATAAGATCCCATAAGGATATCTTAGTAGGGGTATTCTTTAGTTTTTTAGGGAGATTATACTCATATTCATTATGTAAAGGTAGATAAGGAGGACCAGGAAAGATAGGGTTAGGTAGTGGGAGGGATGTTGAAGGTGTTTCTCTCAGTTATGGAATTTTTCTAGTGTTATATGTATGAGAAACAATGTTATAATTCGACTGTTGCGACATATTATTCTTAGGTGGTTCAAGGATAAGGGCAGGTTTGTTTTGAGTTTGAGGTTTATGTGAAGGTGGGTAAAGAATGAGTTGAGGTTGAATAATATTAACTTATCTTATTGAAGGAGAGTCTAATGCCACTTCATCATCTTCTTCTAAGGAAGCCACATCACTAGTGTTTGAAAGACATGTGTCAATGCTCTCATTTTCTTCCACCATGATATCTTCCCTAGTAGGAGAGTGTTTAGGAGAACTGCAAACTAGATGTTCATGACATTCAAAGATTTGTTCTTCTAAAATTACTTCATCACAAGTAAGGGAGATATCAATGGTTGGATTGTCTTGTTTATCAATGATGGCATTCTCTTGTTCGCTAATGCTTTCCCTAGGGGAAGAAAGGAAACTAATATTTTCATGAATTTCATAAATTGGATCTAACATCAAAGTATCTTCTTTAGCAATAATAGAGATACTAGGAGAAGAACAAATGTGATTTTCATGATTTTCCATAATTCAATTCCTTTGCCCCATAATTTATTCCAAAATTGGGTAGGTAGGAGAAGAAAAATAAATAGGGTTGTCATAGATCTTAAGGTTTCAATCATCTAACACCAAAATATTTTCCTCACTTCCAATCACACCCTCTCTCACTAAAAAATTCTCACAAGAAAAAGGTGAATGGGTATTAGGTAAGGTGTTTCTTTGGAATGTGTCTATGATCTCACTCTCTTGTTCCATAATATCTTCGAATGTAGGAGAGTTTATAGAACAAGAGCTTTCAACATTGCCATGTTTCTCAATGAGTTCATCTTCTAACACCAAAATTCCTTTGTCACATGTAGGAGAGGTATTAGGAGAAGAGAAAATATGATTATCATGATTCTGTATGCTTTCATCTTCTTCTATCATATCATTCCCACAAATAGGAGAGATAGGAGGGGGTGTAGATTTAAGGCAAGTGTCTTCATTTTCAATCTCTTGCACTATGAGACTCTGATAACTAGGAAATGTATTGAATGAATGATTGGCATGCTTTTTGACTATTTTTTTCTTTGAAAACTTGGAAAAGATAGATATTAACATTTTTGAAAAGTAATCTATACAAACTTAGTGTGTAAATCGAAAATTGAAAGTCTTAACATGCAATGTATGACCTAGAATGAAATGTGTAAATGCAATTTTTTAGATTCTAAACAAAGTAATTTGTTGATTACACTATGCAACAATCTAAAAATGAAATTTTGTAAATAAAAAATTGAAATTAAGCAATGCACAAAATTTACCAAATTAAGCTAGATATCATGAAATGAATGAAACAAAAACTCGGTAAACTAAAATAAATATCTAATGATAGCAAATAAAAGCATAAAATGATGTTTTTAATATCGTAAATGACAATTTTAGGTCTGATCTAGGACTAAATCACCCAGAGGGGAATATGAGTCCTAGTTATGGTTTTTAGAGGGTTCAAACAATGAAAAACACACCACACAGAATTCCTAGGAATCTAGGAAAAATACTTGTATTGGGACTAAATCACCTAGAGGGGCAAATGAGTCCTAGTTAGGGTTTTTTTGGAAAATTATGAGTAAATTTTAAGGTTTATTGTTTGAATTTTGTCTATACTATGTGCAATTACATATTTCAAGTGAAATTTAATGATTTAAGATGCAAAAATGCAACCTATACACAATTTCACTAATTCAAGATTTAGAAACCCTAGAGATGCAAACTAACTAATGTGAGACCGAATGTAAAGTTAGTGTAAGCTATATATAGGGCTATTATGCACTCCAAATAAAAAGCATAAGGTGTTCTAAAGGCTAAGTTCACCAAAATGAAACATGGAAATTGTCATTCTATGTTGTGTAATTTCAGGAAATTTAGCATAAAAAAGTATAAATACAAGGTTATTTTGCATAGTTTCATCCTAGAACCTCATAAGAAATCAAGAGTACCTTCACAAGAGTTCACAAGAGCATTTATTAACATTCAAGAGAATTCAAAGGTATATTTGAAGTAGATTTATTACAACTATTCAAGATCCATTATCATTTCAAAAGCTTGGTGCATCATGCATGTGGTTTTGAGCTAATATTGTGATGTATTGTTCAAAGATCAATTCAAGTATTCAAAGGAATTATCCTTCATCAAGAATCATAATAAATATCTATATCATTTAAGACCACTTCATGCTTGTTTGCAAATCTACAAGGTTTCAAACAGGGTTCTATTGTTTCATCTTATGTTTCATGTTTCATTTCCCATTAGGGTTTTATTACCAAAATGGGGTTTGACCAAGGAAAACCCATATTCTGTAACAAATCAACAAATTTTCCTCTCGTTGATATGTGATTGTAGATCTAGGTGGTTTAGATCTTGAAGATCCTTTGAAGAAAAAGTTCCAAGATTGAAGAAAGTCTTCAAGGTTGTCACAAGGTTGTCATCTTCACAAAAAGTCACCTATAGGCCATAATTCAAGCTTTCAAAATCAGAGATCTAGAAAGAGAGAAGCTAAGAAAAATCAATAGAGGATACCATAGTTTTAGCTAAACCCTAATACGAGGATAAATCACCTAGTCTGGCATATGATTCCTAATGAGCATAAAAAGTTAGAATTTCAAGGTTTTGGAGATTTTTTTTATCACATCTTTCTTCTAGGTACCTTTTTGTTGCATTCTCTTTTATTATTCTAATTTGAGGTTCTTAATTCTCTAGGTTTCATAGCTAGATTTTCACATTGCTTTTATTCCATTTCTTTCTAAGAATTTTCTTAGTGGTGAACCCCTTTTTGTCTTTAATCCCACCCTAGGACACCTTATAATACATCTCTTTACCCTAATCCAATCACTAGATTGAGATCTCTAGGGTTTCCTTTAATGAAGCTTGAAGGAAATAGGTGAAGGAACAATAGTCCCCATTTAGTTCCATCCTCCAAAAGATTAGAACCCTATTTTCTACATTTCAACATGTATATTCACTTACAACATTAAATTAGATCTAAAATATCGTAAATCCACAACAAGACACAAATTCAGTTTAGGAATCCAAAAAGATCCAAAATAATTGTACAATAAAAAGGTTATAACAAATCTCCTCAAACCATACATGAAACATGCATATAAATATGCAACTATCCCCATTTAGTACACCTTAAACAACAAAATCTCCTTAGATCTATAAAACCATATATTTTCATTAAATGTAAAGCACATAAATCCATCAAAGAAAATTTAAATCTATTAGAATACTTGAAACACCACAAAATTCATACTCCAAATGTACAACTATTAGAAATATATAACATGTAGATCCTAAACACCATTAATTTATGATATGCTCCTAATGAAAGGTTATGTGCAACCACATACACTAACATACAACATGTGTTTATATCCATAAAAATTTAGTGTGACATAGATCCACAAAATACATCAACATGAAAGCACATGTGACACATATTGTGAAAATACAAATTACATGCGACCACATGCAAGCCATATGTAAGAACATACAATTTATACTTTCAGAAACCATGAATCTACAATATTGACCTAATTAATCCACACATAAAACCATATGAAACACATATATCCATCCAAGAAAATCTAGTATAACATCAATATACAACATGTACTAACATTCAAGAAAATTAGAACACCTGTGGGAGACATATAACCCTAAGATCACCATGCAACCACAAGGCAAATAAACTAGTGATTTCTCACTATAACTATGGATGAAAACTAATAATACACTATACACATTCCAAATCCCCCAAGAATAGAGGAAAAATCTATAGTGAAAGAAAAGAAATATAGATCAATAACATTCAACCACATGACCAACTCCAATATCATCCATCTTCTAATTCTACAAGTGTTTGCTATTAATATCATTTTTGAAAATATGATCAAGTATAAAACTTCCACTAGATCAAGGATTGGGATCACAAGAAATGAAAAAACCCTACTACAAACATAACCATGGATTTGATACCAAATATAAAGCCATAGTATGATAACATTTAGAAACATAAAATAATCATGATACAAGCACTCATTAAATTTTACCCACAATGCCCAAATGGGATAAAAAATTGTAATTATTTTATCTTATTCATGTAAATTAGCACTTATAAAATTGAAATCCTTTACCCATCTCAAATCCTTTCAATTTTCATCTCTAATCTATTGGACTTGTTACAAGATATTAGGTTAGTGGAACCAGTTACTAAAAAAGTTGTTAATGAAGAGTATTTGGAAAATGGTGTCATCTACAAAGCTTGTCAACAATATGATCTATGGAAGGGCCATGGATATGCAGGAGTTTTATTCCCTAGACATCTTTTGCTTCATCGATCAAATTTTCCTAAGTTTTTTATTGTAATTAATAAATCTTTGTCACAACAAACCTCTAGTTTTATGTTGAACACTCTTAGAAGGTATGTAGGGGAGTTTGATGTTGAATTAACAGAAAAAGTAAAAGAGAAAATTTAAGAAATTATGGTTCAAAGAGAAAGTTCAAGCAATTATGGTTTTTCTCACACATGTTCATGATCCACCAATGTCGACTTAAATGCCTTAGGAGTTAGTAGATGAGAGAAGTCTTCATCAACCATTGGGTGCTCAAAATGCTCAAGAGGTTCAAATGAACACATTCAACCAAGGGGAATGTTAATTGATAGTGGGTTTAATCTCAATGCTATGCCTACTGCTCACACTGTTGAAAGAAATCTACAATTTTTTTAAGGCAATCTTCAATTTGTTGAAGATAATATACTTCAAGAACAAGGTGAAAATATCACCCAGTGCAGATGGAGGAGTAATTTGTTCACAGGTGGAAATTTTTTTGAGGGTTTCAAAATTATCTATGTTGGATGTTAGTAGGTAAAGCTAGTAAATATGTATCAAATAGTCATAAGTGGGATACTCAGTCTACTATTTTGTAAATGGATTCTTTTGTAATGCTTTTGTAATGAGGATGGATAAAAACAGGGGATGATATAAACCAAATATGAATCTTCTATTGTAAATATTCTATTAATATCAATATATATATATATAGGCACTATGCCTTTTGTTGAAAAAAAAACATGGAGATTAACTCTTCTTTGGAGTAGGGTTGTAGAAGTTTTGATGAGGTATGCAATGCTTTGACGGCTAGTTTCATCACTTTTATTCTTATTGATTTCCAATGCTTATCCATCTTCACTACAATATTATCTTGATGAAATTTTCCTTTTGGAATTTTTCTTCTCTTGAACAATTTGTTAAAAGAATCCAAGGTAAAATTAATAATTTACCCATTCACCAAGGTCTTATCTTTCATCTATGTCAGTACCAAGCTACTTTTTTACCCTCCCCTACCACTATTAAGAAGAACACCTTGTTTATTCATGACCCCACTAAATCCCTTGTGGACCCTAGTCCCTCCATTACCTTGGATAAACCCCCCCCCCCCACTTCTTGTTGTTTTAATTGTGCCCATGGTAAAACCCCTACTATTGCGGTTTCCCCTCCCAACCCCATTAAAGTTTCCCCCCTATTTGAGCCCACTCCTATTTCTACTTCTGGGTTTGATGAGTTGGACAATTTGGATGATGAGTCATGGAATCCCACCCTTGGCAATTCCCTCATGCACTCCCCTATTCATGTGGGGTTCTTTGATGTTCCCAACACCCCCTGCTATTAACACTAGCCTCCAAAACTCCCCTAATTTTTGCATCAATTTGGAGGGGACTCATGTTGAACCCAAGGTGGGGTTTGATAATAGTGCTTCTAGTGGACCCATTTGCAACAAAATCAATGAAATTTTGGCAATGGTGAATGTCCAAAATGACTTTCTTAAGTGACTCCTGGGTCGAATTGTCACTGCTAAAGAGAGAATCCAAAGCCTAGAAAATAAGGTGTTGCAATAGTTGGTCTTGTGGCTAGGGGAGGTGGAGGATAGGGGTCATTGAGATTTGATTGTCTCCCTGGCTAAATATTTGAGCATTGGGATAGATGGAAAAAAGAGTTGGAGGACTTGAGAGCTATCATTGGCATGGAGGAGGAGAAAAATAATTTACATAAGGAGATTGATGCTATTCATAGGAACTAGGATAAAACCATGCAATTACTTTAGGTCATAATTGAGTACAGTAAGGTGACTATGAACACTACCCTCACCATTTAGATCTTTTAGAAAGAGATTAGGAAGACCTAGAATAAATGGGTGGTTGAGGAAGGGCGTGATGCTGATCACAATTAGAAGAAAGGTAAGGCGAGGGAGAACTCAGATTCGGATGCCATGGTGGATACTCAAGCTATATAGAAAGGTCTTCTGCCCTTTAAGGAGAAGCTCCACTTCGTGAATTAGGAGTGGAAGGAAATTAGTGGTCTCAACCTGTTGGGAGACCTATAGGTGTTTCGTTGTCTGGTGCTAGTCTTTTATGTGTTGATTATATTTCTTTTTTCTGGTTGGACTATTTAAGTTTTAGTTTTACTTTAGTTTTTTGGATGTCTCGCTCCTCGTGATCCCCTCATTTTCCTTAATTGATTTTTTGTAATGGGAATTGGCCCTTCTTGTCTTAATCTAATCAAAACATGGAGATTAACTCTTTACTCTAGATAAAATATATTAGTATAGGGTATGTGCAAGATCATCATGGAAAAAATAGGCCCTTAAGTGGCAAAAAATTTAGAAAAATCAGAGTTAGGCAACTTGATGTAAAAATTTGAATAAGTTATCTATATTATTTTAAAAATATGTAAAAATAGAATCTATAGCAAATTGAATATAGTTTCTAAACTACTAGGTTTGTTTAAAAAAAAATGTATTTGGAGAAAATTTGAAATTTCAATGCTGGTACTTAAATTTCGTGGAAAAAATAAGAAGTAGGTGTCTATCCGACCACCCTAACCATAATAAAATGATAATATTTTTTTATAAGATTTTAGATATAAGTAGAGGACTCATGTCCCAATGTGATGCATATTTTTTTGTAATTTTTTCCAAGTTAATAATTAATTATGAATTTTTTTATTAAAATTTTTAAAATATAAAACTCATGTCCTACCACCTTTAACTTGGTCAAAAAATTTATTAAATTCAATTTTTTATTTTTTTAATCCTATAGTATGTGAAGCATAGAATGTGATGCATGTTTTGGATTCAAAAAATGTGATACTTTTTGAAAGATATAGATGTTTTTCAATCAGCCTATCAATTAGGACTTTAGTTGTAATTTGAATAGAAAATGAGTAATAATTACTTATTAAATTCAAAGTAGAGCATAATTTATATCGGTGGAAAGCTAAGAAACTCCTTTAAAAACCCTTTTCGTTTCATCAATTTGTGGTAAAAAAATAGTTGTTAGCCACATACCCATCATATTGCCACTTTTTGGCCCATCATGATCTTGCACATACCCTATAACCTTTCAATACAATATCCTATATTCATCCATGTCAAGCCCTCAATATATCTAATTAAGGACTAAAAACTACCAAAATAATTTACTATGGTTCCAAACATGGTGCCAAAATACCATGGTAACAGTTATTATTGCCCAAATACTATTTTGGAATTATTATCTATATTAAAAGATGTTTGATGATGTGTCATTTAACATACTCCATAAGTGTGTCAAGATTTCTAATCTAATTTTTTGGAAAGTTATTATTGGTGTTACCATTGATGTCAACACAATGTTGTTGATGTTCTCATTGATGTCAGTACAATGTTGTTGGTGTTGTCATTGATGCCAATACAATGTTTCTAGGGTTGTCATTGTTTTCAACATCACGTATAGTTGTAGAGATTTTTGGAAGCCTGAATTGTGTTTCGGGAGATTGTTGGAGCCTACAGGTGTTGATGATATCAACCCCTTGTATGTAGAGATAAATGGAATTGTTAGAAAGTGTTGCACTATGTTGTCGTGTCTTCATCAGTATTTTTAGTGATGTATGGAATGCGGAAGTGTTGTATTTGTAGTTGGTTCACTTGGTTTCCAAGTACTTTTGAGAAAATTTGAATAAAAGAGTGTATAATGGAGTTTAGAAATGAAAATCAGAGGTGTTCCAAGTTTCTATATCTAGAGTTTTAGGTTCTAGATCATATAGAAGTGCAATTTGTGTTTGACAATATGTCTATCTGTGAAGAAGGTTATCTGGGAGAAATGAGATTGCTCTACATTTCTCTATGTTGAAGTTTCTTTTCCTGCACATCTAGGAATGTGCATATATTGTATGCATCCACTTTTCCTTGGAGTGGTTCTTTGCAAGTGTAGTTCTTGTGTTGTAGTTTAGTTATAGTGCATCTTATTGCACAAGATGAAGGTATTCCTTATTTCAAGTGGTTATGGTAGTGGTAAAAAGTATTTTGGTATTTTTGGAATATTCTTGGATGTTCTCTAGTGATTTTATGTGGTCTGCATGTTGTTGTTGAATCTAGAGAAGTGTGTATGTGGTCACTTGTAGTGTCAGTTTGGGTTTTTCCAATCTAGCATGCTAGCACTATTTGTGGAGGTACCACATGGATTATAAATCTATTTTATAGCATGGTGATGTGGATTAGGGTCCTAGCTAACCCATGGTGTGGCCCACCTTCAATTCTTTCCACCACTATGGTGTTTGGTGTTGCATATTTGAGGTGGATAAATTTCATGAAGGTCGACGTAATTGAGATTGTTTAGGTTGATGATGGTATAAATACAAGATGATGTTTGTGTAGAATGTATGGAAAGTGCGAGATATGAATGTTATCAAGTGTAGTTATCTTAGTGCGATCTTAAAATGTTATGAATTTCAAATTCAGTGATCAAAAGGCATCTACATTTTAGTGTTCCTGAAGTTTTTGGAGGTACTGAACCAAATGTTGTGGATGGTATAGAGTTGTAGTCGTGGATCTTCCTATTGCTCTGAGATAGATTTATCTTTGTAAAAATTCTTCTTCTATCTTCTTTATTTTGAATAGTGAGTCCTTTGGGTAGTGAGCCCTTGGTTATGAGTCTTTCTTCTTTTTCTAGGCAATCATCCCTTGGTAGTGAGCCTAATTGTATTTGGTGTTGCAATTCATATATATGTGAGCTAATCCTCACAATGGTTTTTCCCTCTTGGGTTTTCTACGTAAATCTAGTGTGCTTATGTGTTTGGATGTGTTTACATTACTACTCCATATGCTTATATTCTACTAATGCATGATAAGGGTTTGAAAGATGGAAAAGGTTTAAATATTATTGAGTGTTTGATGTTTTAATGTACAACTAATTCATGCCCCCTCTTAGTTGTCATGTGCATCTAACCATTGGTATCATAGCTATGGTTCCTCAAAAGTAGCTTAATCTCTTGAGGTAGATCTAGATGGCACATAGGAAGGGTGGAAAAGCTCCTAAGTTTGATAGAATGAATTATTCTTACTAGAAAGCTAGTATGGAGTCCTTTTGGCATCTCTTAGATTTAGAGTCTGGAAATTAGTTGAAAATAGATATACTCAGCTTGCAAATGGTTTGACAAGTGATGATGAGATCAAGGATTATGAGAATAATGGCAAAGCAAGAAATGCTATCCTTAGTGGTCTTTCTAATTTTGAACTTGGAAAAGTGATAAATCTCCAATCAACTAAAGATATCTAGACAAATATAGAGAGAATTTATGAAGGAGATGATAAGGTCAAAAAAGAAAAAATGCAAAAATACAAAGACGAATTTGAAACCCCAAGGATGTTTGAATATGAAGATATTACTGCATACATGCTCAAAGTAGATGAACTTTTCAATGCCATCAATTTCCTTGGTGGTAAACTGGAAGAAATAAAAGTTGTGAAAAAGGTATTAAGAACTCTTCCTAAATCTTATATCTCTAAAGTTTATGCTATTGAGGAAGCTTGGAATTTGGATAATAATTCTAGAGATCAGATTTTTGGTACTTTAACTTCTTTTTAAATGAGAGAGTTTGGTAGAGATGCTACAAGTAAAGAAACTTCCTTTAAAATATGTAAAGTAGAGAATTATGATGAATCAGATTAGGTTAATCTTGATGAGGTGCAAGCAAAATTTGTGAGAAGATTGAAGAAGGGCACTAGAAAATACAAAGGTAAGCTATCTTTCAAATGTTTCAATTATGGAAAGATAGGTCATTATGCTTCTAAATTTCCAATCAAAGTTACCAATGACAAACATAATAATCATATGGGTAAATTTGTCAAAAAGATTTATTACGTTGAAAAAGAAAATGGTGTTTTTGATGATGGGGAATCAAATTATCTGGATGAAGAAAGTGATGAATTATTGTTCATGTATTTAAATGTTAGAACTAATTCTACTAATCCAAAAATATTTCTAAATGAATGTGCTCCAAAAATAGGTCATAACATTGAAGGAACTATATTGATTACTTTTCATGCAAGAAACAAGAGAAACCATTGATAATTTATAATCGATGCTCAAATCACATGGCAAGTGATAACATTAGGTTTGTTAAGTTTGAAAACCATGATGGTGGTTTTTGTTAAGTTTGGTTATGATACATCTACTAAGATCTATGGAAAAAGTTTTAATTAGCTTTGATGGGAAGCATAAAACAAATGGTGTTCTTTATGTCAATTGTCTCCAACATAATCTTCTAAGTGTAGAAAAAATGTGTAGTAGAGGATATAACATTGTGTTTCATAATGGTGGTTGTGAAATAAAAAAAGGAGTCTTTGGTACCCTAGTTGGTGTAGGAATGAGGACATAAGGTAATGTCTATCAGCTTAAAGGTAGTGGTGCAAAGTACTTTATGTCTCAAATTAATGAAAGTTGTTTAGGGTATAGAAGAATGGGCCATGTCAATTTTGATAGCCTAGTAAAGATTAATTCTACTAATTTTGAGAGAGATCTACCAAATATTACAAAGCCTATCAATGTCATTTGTAAAGAATGTCAAGTTGGAAAGAAAATAAAGAATATTTTCAAGATAAACTAATACTTTACCATGGGTCCTTGGAATTAGTGCATACAGACCTATGTAGACCTACCTGAATAAGAAGCTCTCAAGGTGATAGGTCTTTCATGTTATTGATTGATGATTATTCTTGAATGACATGGGTAACATTTCTCAATGAAAAAAAAGAAGCTCTAGATAAGTTAAAGTATTTAATTATATGGTAGAAAATGAGATGGATTTGAAAATCAAATGCCTGGTATCTAATAGAGGTGGAAAGTTCACATCTAATGAGTTTAATAGTTTTTGTGAAGATCATGGGATGAGGAGGGATTTATCATCTCATAAGACTCCTTAATAGAATGGAGTTGTGGAAAGGGAGAACAAGACAATTCAAGAGGCTTCTAGGACAATGATGAAGGAAAAAAAATCTACTAGATGTCTATTAGAGAGAAGCAATTCATACTATAGTTTACATTCTTAATAGAGGTCAAGAAAGAGTGAAAAATGAAGATAATCCCTATGAGTTATAGTAAACCTCCTATTGTGAAATATTTCAAAGTTTTTGGAAGAAAATTCTATATCAGAAGAGATGAAGAGAACTTAGAAAAATTTTATGCAAGATTTGATGAAGGAATCTTCCTTGGATACTCTACAAGAAGTAAGGCCTATTGGTGTTAGAACAAAATATTGAAGAATATTGTTGAAAGAACAAGTGTCAAAGTGGATGAAGAACTACATGAAATTTCAGTGTTGATAGAAGGATATGAATTTGATGAATCCCTTTATAGTGAAGGAGAAAAGGATGAATACAAAGGAAAATAGATGATTGTTGAAAAGGAAAAGGCTCTAGAAAAGATCCCAAAGACTCCTAAGTATGTGTTGAAGAATCGTTCTAAAGATCAAATAATTGGAAATAAAGCAAAGGTATGTAGACAAGGAGAAAAGCTACTATGAAAAAGGAAGGTATGTATACTTTTGTTTACTTTATGAGGTAGAACATATAACTATTATTGAGGCATACAAAGATGAGAATTGGATTAAATCTATGAAAGAAGAATTGATGCAAATTAAGAAGAATTATACTTGGGAATTGGTCCCAAGACCTGCAAATTAGAACGTAATAGGAACTAAGAATTTTTTTAGGAACAAGTTGAATGAGGATGGAAAAGTTGTAAGAAATAAGGCTAGAGTTATGTGTAAGGGCTACTCAAAAGTGGAAGGAATAGATTTTGAAGATACTTTTTCTCTGATGGAAAGAATGAAATCCATTAGAACATTTCTAGCTTTTGTAGTACATAAATATTCTAAAGTTTCTCAGATGGATGGGAAATCTGCATTCTTGAATGGTGAATTGGAAGAAGAGTTGTACATTGAACAACCAGAAGGCTTTCAATTGTCAAAAGATGTTGATATGGTCTATAAATTGAAGAAAGAATTATATGCTCTCAAACAAGCTCCTAGAGCTTGATACATATGCAAAACTGGATAAGTACTTATTGCAACAAGGATTCAAGAAAGGTACTACAAATACCAACCTTTACTTTAAGGTTCAGGGGGAAGAAAACCTAATTGTGGTAGAATATGTTGATGACATAATCTTTGGAGGAAATGAAAGCATGTGTAAGAATTTTGTAAAGGAAATACCAAAGGATTTTGAGATGTCAATGTTTGGGGAGATGAATTTCTTCCTTGGATTACAAATTAGTCAAGTAGAGAAAGGTAATATCATTTCACAGTCAAACTATGTCAAAGAAATGTTGAAGAATTTTGGAATGTAGGACTCTGAACCAATATGTACTGCTATGATTATTGGTTACAAGTTGAGAAAGAATGATGAATCTCCTAAGATAGATCAAAGAAACCAAAAATTAATGATTTATGCAATATTATACCTAACTATTACAAGACCGGATATCATGCATGTAGTTTTTCTTGTGGCGAGATTTCAAGAAGATCCTAGAGAATCACATGTTGAAATAGTGAAAAGGATATTTAGATACTTTAAGGGAACTCTAGATTTTGGTCTATGGTATCCTATGGATATTGACTTCTCCTTGAGTGCATATACAAATACATATTGGGTAGGATGTAAAAATGATAGAAGAAGTACAAGTGGTGGTTATTTCTTTTTTGGAAGCAAATTAGTTTCCTTGTTAAGTAAGAAGAAAGATTCAATATCATTATCTACAATAGAGGTAGAATATATTACAGTAGCATCATGTTGTACACAGGTGTTGCATATGAAGAAAATATTGAAGGATGACAAAGTATCATATGATGAACCTATTTCTATAATGTGTGATAATATAAGTGTTATCAACATTTCAAAGAACTCAATAATTTATTCAAGAACAAAAATGTATATCTCAATCTAGTATCACTTTTTGAGAGAGGAAGTTGCAAAGAATGAAGTGGAGTTGGAGTATGTGGCTAAAAAGGATCAAGTTGTAGATATTTTCACAAAGGCTCTTCTAAAAGATACTTTTGAGTATCTTTAATAGAAGTTAGGTGTTATTGCCCCTTCTTCTTTCAACTAGATGCATAATAATGTGCATAATTCTAGTGGAGTAATTAAGATTCATTATTTGTTTTGGACTAATGTTGAAGGCTACCTCTTAGGGGGAGTAGGTAGTAGTGGTTGTCAGTTGGTGCAGTCAGTTGGAGCATGTCTTGTGCCCCTAAGGGGGAGAGTGCAAATAAGTAAATGTTGTGTAAAGAGAATTTTCTATAGGTGTTTCCTTTTGTAGTGTTTTCAAAGGGGGAGAGAAAAAAGTGGTAATGTATGCGAATTTCAAAGGAGGAGAGAAAAAAAGAAAAATTTAGACCCAATGATGTGTGAAAGGTGCTAGTGTTTCTGTTTTCCATTGATGTCAAATGGGGAGAGTATTGTGTGAAGAAAAAAAGAATATAGGGAGAATAAGTCTATGAAGAAGAAATTGAGAAAAAGATGCTTCATTCAAGAGGAGTGCTTCTTGTTGCAAAGTTTCTATTTATTGTTGATGGTTTTTCATAGCTGGTGTTTCATTAATGAGAAAGGGGATATTATTGAAAAGTTTTTTTTGTTGTGTTTTGTGAGATTGTTGGAGCCTACTAGAGATGATGATATTAACCCCTTGCATGTAGAGATAAAGGTTGGAATGTATTACAGTATGTTTTCATGCTATCATCAATATTTTTAGTGATGTATGAAAAGCATAAGTGTGGCATTTGTACTTGGTTCACTTTGTTTCCAAGTGATTTTGAGAAAATTTAAATAAAAGAGTGTACATTGTGTCTGAATGGTGTTCTATGTTTTTCTCCACATTTCTTCATAGTTGAAGATATGCTCTGTAGCATCGAAAAAAGTAACCCTTTTTCATGCTTAGTCTAGGAATTAACAATTAATGATAAAATGGACTTAATTGTGCCTTATTTAGGGTGTTGTAAAGTGTTTTCTTACACTTTCACACTAATATAGGGATTTATTAATTAATTGAGGTTAATTAGAGCTTAATCCAAGGATCTTTAATTCAAATCCAAGCCTTATTTATTGCATTTTTGAAGGATTTATCCTGATACCCTTTAATAATATTTCATAACATTAAAATTGGAAAAGTTGGAGTCTTAGAAAAACTATGCTAAGACCCTTTCGCCACTTTGGGCGAATGGGTCCTCCTTACTTAGGACACCCTTTTTTTGACATATTTGAGATGGGTTTTAATGTTATTTCACCTCCTTGAAGCTTGATCCTCGAGAATTGTGCTAGGACCATTCACCACTTTGGGCGAATGGGTCCTCTTACCTAGGACACCCCCTTTTGAACTTATTTATGGTGGGATTTTAATTATTTTGAATCCTATATTTGATGTTGGCTTAGATTATTTGAATTTTAGGGTTAATCCTTAGATTTAGTATAAATATAAAGTTAGTTCACATAGTTTCACCTAGAATCTTTATGTGACTTCCTAAGATCAAAAGTAAGAGAAATTTTACAAGAGAATTCAAGAGGATTTCAAAGGTAGGTTATTGAAGTTTCATTGCAACAATTCAAGGTTATATCATTTCAAAGGCACAATGCATCAAGCATGTTGTTGAGCTAGTGTGTTGATGTAGTATTGAAGATTGAAGTTGAGCATTGTTTCACATCCAATTCAAGATTAAGATCTACATTCTTCATGGACACTTCATGTTAGATTGAAGATTTACATTCAAAAAAAGCATTCAAAGTAACATTGTTTCATGTTTCATGTTTCATGTCCTTGTTTCATTGATTCATCATAAGGCTTAATTACTGAAATGGGGTTTGACCAAGGAAAACCCTTATTCCCTAAAAATCAACAAGTTTTTATTCTCCTTTGATGTGTGATTGCAGGTGTTTAGTTTGAAGATCAAGTGGAGAACAAGATTGGAGAAAAGTTGTCAAAATTGTCAATTTGCAAATTTGTCATCTACATTGCAAGATCATGGAAAGAGCTCTACATAATTTGTTTCAAAATTTTGGGTGTTCAGCACCGAGGACTTGGAAGTGTAGAACTTGAAGAACATAACCCATAAATCAGTTTTTAGAAACCCTAACAAGGACCCATTCGACACTTGGGGCGAATGAGTCCTCAATGACCTAAAAACAACACTTTTTTAGTAAGGTACACATTGTTTTAGCCTCTTAAAAATTCCCTCATTGTTTCTATAATAGTTAGGATTAATTTGCAATTATTATTTATGCATTTTATCCCTCATAATTGAGTGAAACATCCCTAAGAAAAATAATGGTTCATCATCTTGTTGATTCATTTTGGTGAACCCATTTTTTGGTCTTTCATTATGGTGAACCCGACTCATTGAAAATTGTATTTTTCTAATTTTGTATCATTTCTTCTCACCTTAGGTTAGATCTTACATTCATTTAGATTGAATTAAATCTCATTTAGGGTGTCCTAGTTTGCATTCAAATTTGTATCTCACCTAGGGTTTTAGAATTGCATTGTTTTGCATTCTTTAAATCTAAAAAATACAAAAACAAATAAGTCATCTTGCATATCATTTAGATCGCATAAATTTGCATTTGAAAATTAAAAAAAAAATTCATATCAAACTAGGCCTTTTCATTCATCATTTGATCGCCTTTTCAACTTGCATTTCATAGTACATTTGCAAAAACTATAAAACTAGAAGTTATTGTTCTAGATGTGAAAGTGAAACACATTGAAAAAGGATTAAAAATTCATCAAAATCATTTAAAAAACCCTAATATAGGACCTAGTATCCCAAGGTGGTGAATAAGTCCCTAATCAAGTACTGATTTGAATTTTCTAGAATACGAAATCTCTATTTTAGGCTTCTATTTGCTGTTGTTACATTTCTGTTTTAGTTTTCTAATTTTTTGTTTCATTAAATTCATAAAATTTAGCTTAATTTTCTT
This sequence comes from Sequoia sempervirens, assembly GCA_007258455.2. Lineage (NCBI taxonomy): Eukaryota > Viridiplantae > Streptophyta > Pinopsida > Cupressales > Cupressaceae > Sequoia > Sequoia sempervirens. The sequence continues at coordinate 71,091 of VDFB02159740.1, forward strand.
CATTTAGTGCATTTTAAAAATTCAACTTTTCCTTTAAACAACATTTCATTTTAGTTTATTGCATTGTATAATCAATTAATTTCCTTCTTTAGAATCTAAAAATTGCATTTCATTCTAGGTCACTACATTGCCTCCTTCCATTTTGGGTTTGCACACTAAGTTTGTAAGACTTGTATGAGCTTTAAAACTTGGTTTCCTATTAGTAATACTATTGTAAGATGTATTTTGAGCTTCATGTCATCCCATGATATCTCACTCATCGTGGATCTTGGGTTTTCTAGATATCTTTCTGATAATGTTGATAATCAACCCTCTACGGCTCATAGTTTGCATACTTCATTTCTCATTACTTCACTTCCTACAATCAATGTGCTTAATGTTGACAACACTATCCCAACCATCACTAGTTCTACTCAAGCTTTGGGGTTTACTTAAATCCAAAGCAAAACATCAATCCCATCTTCTACAATACTAATGTCTATTCCTACCCTCTACACACTAATATTCAACCTACCACAACCTTTCAACCTACCACATCAATCCAACCTACTAGCAATGTGAACACTTCCTTAGGTATTTCCACAAGGAATCCTTCTAGCTTTGTGCATTCAAATACAATATCTCCTCAACCATCCACCTTCACCAACTTACAATTCACTTTCCCTCTACATACATACACCGCTCCACCTAATTTACCTCCATCTTACAATCACAATGATGATTTCCTTAAATCAATTTTACAAACCATGACATCCCTTCAATAACAAGTTTTAAAATTATAACAAAACAACAATGGTCAACCTTCATAATACATCAAAACCAATTTGTTATCCTTGGAGATATTAAGAGCACAAATGCCACAAGGTATATAAGTTCTTCAATTTGAGAAATATGGTTGGAAAGGATATCCTATTAGCCATGTTTCCACTTTTATAACCTTGTGTAGTGATTTCATCTTTGAAGATAAACTCTCAGTTAAGTTATTTCCTAGGTCCTTGAAGGGTACTTCTTTAGAGTGGTTCTCTTCGTTAACAAATAATTCAATTGGTTCATTTAACAAACTTGTTGATGCCTTTTAGAACCACTTCCATATTCACATGGGTCCCAAGATGACCCTTTCTGATTTAATGACATGAAAACAAAATGATGATGAGCAAGTGACTGATTTTATAGCAAGATACCAAACACTATATTCACAAGTAAACATTAAGACTCTTTATGTTGACCTTCAATGAATGTTTATTGCCAACTTACAAAACAAACTCCAAAGAAAAATTGAAATGTTGAGATTTACATCCTTTACACAACTATGTACAACCCTTCATGATTATCAAATTATGACTTGTGGTCATGATGTGAAAAATCCCCGTAGTCATCCTGAAAAGACCAAATCCACAACACAAAATAGTTACCAACCTTTCAAGAAGAAAAATAAGTGATTTTTACAATTGAATTCCCCTCAACCAAGTCAAAAAACTAATAACTAAGTGGCTACTATAAAGAAAACAAATTATTCTGGGGATAGGAATAGAGAGTTCACTCCTCTAGTCAATACCCTTCATAATATCATGTTGTAGCTTATTGAAAAGAATATGCTTACCTTACCTCATGTTAAAGAGCATGATCCTAGTATACAATTTCTCACAGGCTTTCGATGAAACTCCTATTGCCATTATCACTAACAAAATGGACATCATATGAAATATTGTAAGCATATTAAACATCTTGTGCAAGACCTTATTGATAATTTAATCAACTTCAAATTGGGGGTGTGAATGATCAAGGTAATAAGTTTTTAGCCACTCCTAACCAAAATTGACAAATCTTTACCAATCCCATGTTGAAACACACTATTTAATTTGTTAAAGCTATTAAAACAAAGAATGATGTGATGAATGTTGACATGAATGATGAAAACATAAAAGATGAAAATGTGGATAAACCAACTAAAATAGTAGCATTTAGATCGAAGCTAGACCACTAAGCACTCAACTAAAAAGAATCTTGATATTGCTTTCTCACAAAATGATATACTTAAACATGCACCTAATGGTCCTCTTTACATAGTTGGCCAAATCAATAACAAGCCTAATAATGGGATATTAATTGATCTCATCTATGGAGAGAATGCAATCACTAAAGAATTTCTATTTTTCCATGAACTCTATCAAGATACATATGATAAACTGAAAGCATGGATCAAGATACATAATGGTTTTTCTTGTCCTATGATTGGCTCGATAGATCTCCCTTTAAAGGTTGGACTGAAAACGTTAAATGTCTCATTCACCATCATCCCATAATTAGAATAATTTCATGTGAATTTAGGCTATCCATGGCTTCTCTCCATGAATTTTTTCCCCTCGATTGTGTATAAATGTTTAAAGTTTCTATTTGGAAATTATATATTTATTGTGCATCATAGTGGGTTTAATCTTGCATGTGTTCTTGAGGGAACTTTTCATTAGATTTATTTTGGACCAAGCCTATGGAACCTATTAAGCCTCATGAGAACTTCTTTTTCAAATCATGTCAAAATTTGAAGGCAAAGTGCATAGTAGAATTATCCCTTCAAAACATGTCTCAACCTATGACTAAACCACCTATCCTTGATGAAATAATAATTGAATAAAAAACCATTCTAAACATCCAAGAACAACCTATAAAAATTCCTCCTACAACTTCCTATAAGAGACCATGAGACAACCAAAAAAATCTTGTTATCCCTCGTAAAATAAAACAAGTTTACAAAGCTAAAGAGAAAGTGGTTGAACAACCTCCTGTTGTTTCTTTTGTTCCTCCCAAGGAAGAGAAGAAACCTATGATTGACAAAACCGCTCTTACACAATTTTTTTGGGACAATATATTGAAATTAAATTGAAGTGCTAGAGAGCGTAGGCATAGATGTCATGCTATTGCTCGTATGTTACAAACTAAAGAAGACAAGAACACCATAGAAAATCAAAGTCCAAACTTACCTGAAGCAATGCATGATGAATCTATACCCTTGCCATGCAACATAAATAAGAGAATTCCATGGGAATTTTCATTTGAACTCATGTTGTGATTAATCTATATGATGAAATCTACAATACAAAGACTGATGAGCAAGTGCATAACGAGTTTAATACATTTTTTTCCTCTTCTATGAGCTTAAATGAAAAATATCCTAAAAATAATGTTGAACTTGGTGCTTCCCCTAGTTCAACACTTGTTGTTGTTCCTTTGGCTAGTTGTCTACCTTCTCTTTATACAAACTGAGATTGGGATGCATACGACTTGCTCTAGGTTGACTCAAACGTGCCTTACTAGTCTTTTTCCTTTTTCATGTTTCTTTATGTGATTGCATGTGCATAATGTGATATCTCATGATGTTTCATTTGATATATCTCTTTTTTCACATTCCTCTATATGTACCTACCTTCTTCTCTATCTTGTAAGTATTGTATCTTTTCTTTGTCTTGTGTTTTCCTTTTGGGGATGACACAAGACGTTGAGACATTTAGGTCTCTTCTATGTTGACCCAAAAGCTTTCCTTTATATTTTTCCTTTGTATTATGTTTTCCTTTTAGGGATGATGCAAGGAATTGAGACATTTAGGTCTCTTCCATGTTGACCTAAAATATTTCCTTTTCTTTTTCCTTTGTCTTGTTTTTTTCTTTTAGGGATGACACAAGGCATTAAGACATTTAGGTCTCTTCCATGTTGACCCAAAAGATTTCCTTTATCCTTTTCCTTTGTCTTGTGTTTTCCTTTTGGGGATGACACAAGGCATCAAGACATTTATGTCTCTTCCATGTTTACTTGAAGGATTTTTCTTTGTTTTCACTCTTTTTTTTTATTCTTCCAGTTCTAAGTATTTGGGGAATGATGACAATTCTGAGCTCTTAAACAACATTGTAGAAAAGACATATTGACCCTGAATCCATAGATCCCTTATGTATTCTTGGGGGAAACCTCCTCCTTCCTATTTCATGGCGTAGCTTTATTTCAAAAAAATATGACTTGGCATAGGGTTTTTTGAAGAAAGATCTCATGTCTTAGGAGAAAAAATTGGCCACTTTAAAGCAATTACTCACAATAATGGTGTTAGAAATTGCTTTAAATTTGGGGCATACATTGATGAAATCTTTCAACATTTTACATATTTCATGGCATGATTTTATTTTTTCTCGTGGTGTTTCCTTTTCTTGGTGGCTTCATTGGGTTTGATGTCCTCTAAGAGTGTGATATTTCTAAGCATATGTTTTCCCTTTAGTGGCATGATGCAGACGAGGCATACCATAAGTGGTGATCTAATATTCTTGACTTGTCCTCTCTTGGAGACACCAGGCATGATGTTCCCTAAGAAGAATACCTTACACGAACAAAGAAAAACCCCCTTTAACAAAAACTTATAGAGATAACATTAAAAAAAATTAAAAAAGCATAACATTGTGATGACTTATCAAAGTTTTTAGGAGGATAACTTTGGTATGGTATGGGAGGCTAATATGATTCTCTCATTTACACCCTCATTGGGATAACTCACCTAGTGGACGATCTAATGTTCCACCACCCTACAGTGATCGTGCATGTTACAGAAAAAATAGCCTAGATATGTTCCACATCGCGTTGGACTGTCAAAGCTTGATCCTTGTTATGGACAAACAAACTAGATGTGTTCCACATTGTATTGGACTATTGAAGCTTGATCCTTGTTATGGAAAAATATCCTAGATGTGTTACACATCATGTTGGACCTTTGAAGCTTGATCCTTTTTCTTGGACAAACAACCATGTTCCACATTGTGTTGGAACTATCAAAGCTTGATCTTGTGTTTTCCTTTGTTTTTCTTAGCCTTTGATAGGTTATGATTATGTATCTTTGTTATTTTTGCATACTTAAGTGTCTTGAATGTCTACTTTAATGTGAGTTTTTCATTGGGGAAAAATCTCACTAAAGTGGGGGGAAAATGTAGCATAGAAAAAAGTAACTCTTTTTCACACTTAGTCTAGGAATTAACAATTAATGATAAAATGAACTTAATTGTGCCTTATTTAGGGTGTTGTAAAGTGTTTTTTTATACTTTCCCACTAATCTAGGTATTTATTAATTAATTGAGGTTAATTAGAGCTTAATTGGCCCTTTAATTCAAATTCAAGCCTCATTTATTGCATTTTTCAAAGATTTATCTTGACACACATTAATAATATTTCATAACATTTAAATTGGAAAAGTTGGAGGCCTAGAAAACTATGCTAGGACCCATTCGCCACTTTGGGTGAATGGGTTATCCTTACCTAGGAAACTATTTTTTTAACATATTTGAGATGGTTTTTTAATGTTATTTCACCTCCTCAAAGCTTGGTCCTAGAAAATTGTGCTATGACCCATTTGTCACTTTGGGCGAATAGGTCCTCCTTACCTAGGACACCCCTTTTTGAACTTATTTGTGGCATGATTTTAATAATTTTAAATCCTAGATCTGATGTTGGCTTGGATTATTTGAATTTTAGGGTTAATCCTTAGATTTAGTATAAATATAAGGTTAATTCACATAGTTTCACCTAGATTCTTTATCTAACTTCATGAGATCAAAAGTAAGATCACTTTTACAAGAGGATTCAAGAGCATTTCAAAGGAATTCAAAGATAGATTATTGAAGTTTCATTTTATCAATTCAAGGTTATATCATCATGTCAAAGGCATAGTGCATTAAGCATGTTGTTGAGATAGTGTGTTGATGTAGTATTGAAGATCCAAGTTAAGCATTGTTTCACATCCAATTCAAGATCAAGATCTACATTTTTCATGGTCACTTCATGTTAGATTACAGTTTTACATTCTAAGACATCATTCAAGGTAACATTGTTTCATGTTTCATGTTTCATGTCTTTGTTTCATTGTTTCATGATAAGGTTTAATTACCTAAATATGGTTTGACAAAGGAAAACCCCTATTCCTTAACAATTAACAAGCTTTTATTCTCCTTTGATGTGTTATTGCAAGTTTTTAGGTTGAAAATAAAGTGGAGAACAAGATTGGATAAAATTTGTCAAAATTTTCAAGTTACAAAGTTTTCATCTACATTGCAAGATCATAGAAAGAGCTCTACAAAAAAAAATCATACTTTTAGGAGTTGAGAAACAAGAACCTAGAAGTGAAAAACTTGAAGAATAGAACCCAAAAATCAGTTTTTAGAAAACCTAACTAGGACCTATTTTCCACTTGGAGCGAATGAGTCTTGAGTGACCTAAGAACAACACTTTTAAGGAAGGTACACATTGTTTCAACCTCTCAAAACTTCCCTCATTGTTGCTATAATAGTTAGGATTAATTTATGATTGTTATTTATGTATTTTATTTACTCATAATTAAGTGAAACATCCCTAAGAAAAATAGTGGTTCATCATCTTGTTGATTCATTTTAGTGAACCCATTTTTTGGTGTTTCATGCTTATGTGGTTTGAATGTGATGATCATAGGTGTTTTGAGATTCTACATCTAGAGCTTCAAGTTTTGGATTATACGAAAGTGGAAGTTGTGTTTGATAGTATGTCTGTCTATGAACAAGGTTGTTTGGGAGAAATGACATTCCTCCACATTTCTCTACATTAAATTTTCTTGTCTTGTGGATCTAGGAATGTGCTTATAATATTTGTATCTACTTTCCCTTGGATTGGTTTGTGTTGAGTTGCTCCACGAGTATTTTTCTTGTATTTAAGTTCAGTTATAATGCATCTTGTTGTACAAGATGAATGTATTCTTTATTTCATGTGGTTGTGATAATGTCAAGTAGAGTAGTTTGATGTTGTAAGAATATTCTTCAATTTCATGTAGTTTTTCTGCGTGCTCTGCATGCTATTGTTGAATCTAGAGAAGCATGTATGTGGTTGCTTATAGTGTTAGTTCGGGTTTGGCCAACTTGGCATTCTAGCACTATTTGTGGAGGTACCTTGTGGATTTTGAATGTGTTGTGTAGCATGGTGATGTGGATTTCATTCTTAGTTAACCTATGGTGTGGTCCACCTTCACTTCTTTCCACCATAGAGGTGTTTGGCGTTGACCTATTTTGGCATTGCATGTTTGAGGTACATACATTTCATTAAGGTCAACCTAATTGAGATTGTTTAGGTCACAGATGATGTTTGTGCAAAATATGTGGAAAGTGTGAGATGTGAATGTGATCAAGTGTGGTGATTTGAGTGTGAGTTTAAATACTTATGACTTTTGGATGCAGTGTGCAAAAGGTGTCTACATTTTAGTGTGCTTGAAGTTATTGGAGGTAGTGAGCCAAAGGTCATGAATGGCATAGAGTTGCAGTGGTGGATCTTCTTATTTCTCTAAGATAGGTTTCTCTGTGTAACGGTTCTTCTTCTATCTTCTTTCTTCTAGACAGTGAGTCCTTTGGGAAATGAGCCTTTCCTTTTTTGGGGTAGTGAGCCCTTGGCAGTGAGCCTAATTGTATTTGGTGTTGCAATTCATATATATGCAAACTAATCCTCATTGTGGTTTTTCCCTTCTTGGTTTTTACACTTAAATATGGTGTTCTTATGTGTTCAGATGTGTTTGCATTACTCTTCAGTATGATTAAATTCTACTAATGCATGATAAGGGTTTGAAGGATAATAAAGGCTTGAATATTAATGGGGATTCAATATTTTAATAAACAAGTAATTCAACCTCTGTCAGTTGTCCTATTCATCTAACACACTTTGTAACACTGTACAACCATACTTTTATAAGAACCATTGAATTTTGTCATAAACAACTCTCACAATTGACAATGTCATAATATGTTTTCATATACCATGATGAAATTGGATAAAAAAGCATGACCAAAAGTGCCACCTCAAAATAAGATTCTCTATTTTATAATTAAAAAAGATAATAATAAATACATATAAATAAATAATCCAAATATAAGACTTGCAAGGACTATGAAAGACGTAATCACAAAAAAATACATGAGATTATCAAAGCTTGAGTGATTCAATGCCACAAAAGATATGAACACATAAAAATGAGTAACACGTGCATGGAGTGAGATTGAAAAAAATATGAGATTCAATAATATGTGAAAATAGTCATTATATAAAAAGGTGGGTGGATAAGAATCAAATAAATGCCTAATAATAATAAATAATCCCTAATGAGAATATAGAAATGAACAACCAATAAGAGGGTAGGTCTAAATTTTAACCATATCTAGAATAAATAATAAATAATAATTAAATATATACCCAAAACCTTGATGTAGAATAAATAAACCCTATGGCCATAAGATAATCCAGGGTTAATAAGATGTAAATTATATAATTTTCTTTATAATTTTTTTTTATGTATATGGCAATCAATATAATTCAATTAATCTAATTAAGAGCTATGATAGATGATGTGATAGAATTTGAAAACTTGTAAATTAAAAATAAATAAAAATTCTTTGGTGATTTTGATGCTCAATAGATAATTATCCTCTATTTTGATATCACTTTTGAATTGCAACTCATAATCTTATGTTCTTGGATGTGTTTGAATCAAACTAATGATATGTAAACTAGGTCATTTTCAAAATTTAGTGTAGGTTATTTTTGTGATTTAGAATCAACCTATATCAAAATCACCATGCACAATTGATACCATTTTCCATAATTGACCATCTAACCATAAAATCAATCTAGAAGATTTTCAGACTTTCTACCTATAGTCAAAGGTTTGCCTAGTTTTTTGAACTTATAATAAGTGATTAGTAGTGTTCACAAACACCTTTCAAGAGCTTGCTAGGTAGGGTGATTATCTTTTGGTTAACCCCCTTAATGGACCAATTTAATGGGTGGAAAAAGGATCAAAGACAAAAGGTAGACATACAAGATGCCTATGAATATATAATTTGATGCTCTAGTCATGTTTTGTATGGATGTGTGAGATGGGGTTAGAAATCAAATAGCATAGATAAAGTGACAACCAACACTACTAAGCTATTAAACCACATCCAAACAAGAGAAAACAAAAAATGGAGATAATAAAAAATGCAAAACATAAAAGAAATCACTTCCCATTATGGTTGATTCTTTCTCTTGCTCTCCTTCTTCTTGTTATGCAACTTTTCCCTCAAATTTGTTGAATCACTTGTGCAAAACCTACAAATGGTAGCAAGAAAGTTGGAGATAATTAGTTGTTAAGCTGGAAATGGAGAAGGAAGGTTGCTTTTATAGACAACCATTCGAATGGACGGTTGAGATAAATCTTCTAGAAAGATTCAAAGATCAATGGATGAGAATGGATGAGAGAGATGTTACGAAATGGATGGTTGAGATTAAGTCTCAGAAAAGATGCCAAGATCAACGGTCCATAATTGATGCACCAAGAATATGCCATGCATGGAAAAGCTATGACGCCTGACAACTATGATAGACATGTAAGACATGCAGACTATGACAGAAATGAATGTTATGATAGGGGATTATGACAGAGCATCTTTTTTTTTTTTTTTTAGGCTGCGGGAATGGTGCGACCCCTATAAACTGCAGTGGCAAGCTTTTAACGTGAGATGGGCATGGCTTCCACCCCCGCCACAGGGGGCCGAACGTCGTGACCTGGAAGTAGCTGTGCTGAGCACCCCCCCCCCTATGAGCATCTTTGACCAAGTGGTGCATAAATAATTTATTTTAAATAATTTATTCAAAAATGGAAGTGGAGGAAATTGACAAGTGGAAAAAATAATTTTCTTAAATTATTTATTTGAAGAAAATAAAAAAGGAGTATTTAATTAAATTTATCAATTTAATTAAATGGAGAAGAAATTAGACCTTAAATAATTAATTTAGATTAATTATTTTAATAGGAAGTGGCATGGGATAGTTAAATAATTTTAATAATTATTTAACTATAGAAAGAATAAAGGACCATGAATAGATAAATAATTAATGGTAATTATTTAACTATAGATGAAAGGTGACAAAATAATTAAATAAATAATAATTTATTTAACTATTGAAGAAGAGGGAGAAATTAGTGACACAATTAGTTTATTTAATTGATCAGGATAGAATAAAGATTAGAAAGTGAATTAATTAAATAATTATTAAAAATTATTTAATTAATAGAGGAATATGATCAAACATAATTGAATAACTAAAATTATTCAATTATCAAAGGACAAAGATGAAGAAAAATGACACTCGCGGACTTAGGACATTTTTATGTGTCTACATTTTTCCCTTTCTTTGAGACAATGCAGCTTGTTGCGTTGTTTCAAAGAAAAAGATTGATCAACTAATACATGCCGCAAAAATATCTTGGTAAGGATTATGATAAGAATGATATGCCCCACGGTGGGCGCCAAATGTGAGATGGGGTTAGAAATCAAACAACATAGATAAAGTGACAGCCAACACTACTAAGCTATTAAACTACATCCAAACAAGAGAAAACAAATAATAGAGATAATAAAAAATGCAAAACATAAAAGAAATCAATCTCCATTATGGTTGATTCTTTCTCTTGCTCTCCTTCTTCTTGTTATGCAACTTTTCCCTCAAATTTGTTGAAACACTTGTACAAAACTTGCGAATGGTAGCAAGAAAGTTGGAGATAATTAGTTGTTAAGCTGAAAATGGAGAAGGAAGGTTGTTTTTATAGACAACCATTCAAATGGACGGTTGAGATAAATCTTCTAGAAAGATTCGAAGATCAATGGATGAGAATGCATGAGAGAGATGTTATGAAATGGATGGTTGAGATTAAGTCTCAGAAAAGATGCCAAGATCAACGGTCTAGAATTGATGCACCAAGAATAGGCCATGCATCGAAAAGCTATGATGCCTGACAACCATGATAGACATGCAAGACATGTAGGCTATGACAGAAATGAATGTTATGATAGGGGATTATGACAGAGCATCTTTGACCAAGTGGTGCATAAATAATTTATTTTAAATTATTTATTCAAAAATGGAGAGAGTGGGGGCGAGGGTCCTAGCTCAGTTGGCTAAGTAATTTCGTTGCGGCTCGGTTGGTCACGAGTTCTAGTCTCCCCCATCCTGTGGTACCGGAGGGCGTGTCGCGCCAGCGCCGCCGGTCACATTAAAAAGTTTACCAGGCACACTGCAGTTTATAGGGGGTCGTGCTACCCGATTCCTGCTAGATTGTTTGAATTCTATTTTATTAAGCTATATGTAATGCACTTTTTAATTAGAAATGATTATTTATTTAATCAAATTCTTATTTAATTGATTCCTAAAATATTTAACTTTATCTAAATATTGTAGTAATATACAAGAATATATTTTAACTCATTACAAATCTAATTATTCTTTTGTTTTCACATATATTTGTTTCCGCTATGTATCATTCATCTTTTAATTAAATTACATGAACTTTTAAATATTATAATTTTTCATTTATTTAATTATTTTATAAAAATACTTCCTTATATACAAATACATTTTTGAAAATTAATACATCTAAACTAAATATATAAAAAAAAAAGAAAAATCTAATTTATTCAAATATTTTAGTATGTATAATTATTAAATGGCATAGAAATTGACTTTCAAATGACATGCAAATCCATATCCACTCTCAAATCTTATCTTCTTATCTTTTGAAAAAAAAAGCAGTCATTATTGTTAACTTCCTTAAAAAAATGCAGTCATTATTGTTAACTTCCTAAAATGAATTTGAAAAACAGCTTTCTTTTTATGAAAGCTGCCAAAAAACAGAATCTCAAACAAAACTGCAGCTTTCATAAAAATAAAACTGTTTTTTAAATTCATTTTAGGAAGTTAACAATAATGACTGCGTTTTTTTTCAAAAAATAAGAAGATAAGATTTAAGAGTATATATGAATTTGCATGTCATTTGAATTTAATTTCTAGCTGAAAAGTTTTTCCTTAGACATTGCTTTTTGATGGATGCTAGTTAATAAGACAATCTAAAAAGATGATTTTTATTAATTTATTTTTACTCTATATTTTTCTTATAACATTAACCGAGAAACATAAAACGACCAAAGCACCATGAAATTTTCATAGAACATGCAAACGTGACCATAAAATCCTACGCCCAGCAACATGAACCAAAGTAAATCATTGCCATCCTCGTCTATGTCATTATCCTCCTATCATTTCTCTCTTAAAACGCACTTCAAACAAAACGAAACAAAATAAAGAAGGAAAATCTTTCCTCCAAATCACATTCTCCATTTCATGCTACCATAATCGCATTGCAATTTTATTCATGTTTGGGACATTTACAACAAATTTTATAGGCGTACAGTGCAGATTATGCAAAATCAAAGAGAGTATTGAATGTTGTCAAGATCAAGTACAATTAGTATATTCCCCAGACAATACTGGAAACTGACCATAGCTACCCTGATAATGCATGGTCCACTGTTCGTATGGATACAAAGGATACCCATCCTTCACATTGCACTTTACTCCTGCTCCATAACTCACCGAACAGTCGATCACAACATTATATGCTGGGCAGTATGGACAACTATTTGTAACCATCACGAATTCCATATACCCTGGTCCGAAATCCTCGGTACGTGATACCAGCATCTCAAACTTGCATGGATTGTCCGGCCCACTTGGAACTGAATAACAACAATGGCAATATTCATCAACCACAATCTCACTCATTAATCTCTCAACAAAACATCTAAGACGGATTCAACCAACTAGCAAATAGATTTAAGTGATGAAATATTAGATTTTGATACCTGTACGATATGGATGAGCATATGTGGTGTTGTAGTTTAAACCTTGAGTTGCATTGGCAGGTGGCAAGACTCGAGAGTTTACTGGGTATACCGCAGAGAAAATAACAGTTAGTAAACAAAAGAGAATGTGAATGGCCCCCATACTCAGATCTGAAATTCCTCACTTGGGAACGAAATGATCGTTGCAGAAAAACTTTATGTTTCCTTAGTATGTCTCATTCCACGCACCGCTTGAGTCTTAGTTGATGCCACCACCATTGATTTATAGTAATGCTTCTATTTTAGGTTTTAATGACAAGACAAAGATGAAATTAATGGGCGGGGCCAGGGATTAAATTTGACGGTCGACCTTGCCTGTCAACAATTTTTTTTAATGACGGTTATCTTTTCAAAGTGCCCTTAAAACATTATGATATACCTTAGTGTAAGTAAAATTATATATATATCATTATAATTCTATATAAATTTTGACAGTCTATCCAAAGTCTATCCAAAATCTCTATTCTCATCTATACAATCTTCTTAAAATTTGATTGTATTTTATGGAAAAAATCTCTAAATACAATCATATGACCATCAAATATAAGCCCTGGGCAGGGGAAAGACATGAGTCCGATATTACAACATTTAATAATGAGCACGCTTATTAAATTCGATGCATAAATAGTGAATTTTTTTATTTATTTTTTATTTTATACGAGAGAAGCAAAATTATCTATTTACTTTCATAAAAGTCCAATCATTGTTTGTTTAATAACTATTTTTCTAAATATAGGTGACCACTAGTAGATATGTATATTTCAAATATACACATTTTTTCTAAAAAAGAGATATGAAATGAACGTTTGAAGTTTACATTTCATTTATGTTTGACATGATATTTGTTCAACTTATAAATTCACCACTAGCAATTCATCGCCCCAGAAAATTCGCATTAACTCTCTTTAAATTTGCATTTTTATATCATTAATCAAATTATTGTTTTGCAAAAAAAAATTGGAAATATATATTACAACACTTCTCAAATCAAAATGATGTGTGGTAATGAATTCAAATTTCATATCACTTCTACCCTTAATTTCAAATTCATCCCAATATAAACATTTTAACCAAGATACTTAATATGAATTACCTTCAAGAATTCAAATCCATCCACATGCTCCACATATTACCCAATCATATGCATTTAATTTAAATAACTAGTTAGTAGCAACCAAATAGATCAAGAAATTAAATATAACCACATAAATTAATAAAATACAACTATTGCCTATCATGCCTATAAATATAAGTTCTCTTCTGTACATTATTTTTCACACTTTCAAACACCTATTGTAGCTTCATAGACACCTGTTATAGCTTCATACACACTTGTATTAGACTCGTGCACACCTATTATAGCTACAAGCACACCTAGTGCAACTTCAAAAACTTTGTAATCATTTCATACATACAACTAGATGACCAAGTTTTATAAATCAATAGATGTTTATGCTTCATATATTACATGTTTTATACAGAAATATGCATACAATATATACATTTAACAAAATGAGGACATTCTAGTGTTAAATATATGTTTATGATTCATATATGTCATCTTTTTATAGAAATATACATACAAATACATTTAATATAGCACATCATTATAATTTAAGAGATATTGTTAGAATTTTTAAATCAACATGGATTTGAAATTAATGATATGTGATTTAAAATATGATTTTAATAACATATATCATTATTGTAAACATTTTATAGATACAAGTAAATGAGAATGAGGTACTATTGGGTATAAGTGATTTAAAATCTAAAGTAAATAACATATTTTTTTTATTGATAAAAGGCCTAAGCCTAATTAATTATATTAATTATATCATCAAAATTACAAAATACCTGAATTATGGTACTCGTAAGCATGTTTTCTAATTATATATTACCAATTATTTAGAAATCTACAAATTAGCAGCTATATTAATTAGCTATCACCCATATGTTTGTATAGTTTGTACATGACAAATTTTGCTCCATCCACTACATCTTCTGCATCTTCACTCCATCATGTCTTCTTCTTCTTCATTTATATTATGAACATTTTCATTCAGATCCAGCATGTTATCACCTTGCTCTTCTCCCCATTCTTCTACATGTTTCGCTGGTAGATTAATGTGAGGCATGCTGCAATTTGCCTACTTCCATGCCTAACCTAATGACCAAGAATAAAAGAGAGGAAAAAATATTTTTCTTTGATCATATCAACCATTTGTTGCCCCAATTCACTAAAATGCATTGGTATCATTCAAAACAGCAACCATGGGTCATCATCTCATAACCCCTTTTTACTGCACCATACACAGATGCAAATCCTTGCGTTTCCTTGAGATAGCTTCTAGGAAAGATCCCTACTACATGTGCTTCTCCCATATCCAAATTATATTTTTGGACTACCTTTAGAAGGTCATTTTCCCCCAATGTTTTTGGTAAGACTGATTCTCTACACAACATGTTTTGTGCAAAAAAATATTGAAGGAAATCCATGGCATTTGACAAAAAGATTGAAAGTAAATTTGATGGGAACAAAAGCCTGGGCGAATCTGGTCGAATTATTTCTTCACCTATCATAGTTTTAATGAAATCAACAAGACTTGGATAGACAGTGCAAAAGACTTGTGGCAATTCATCTTTTGTTACCTCCTTGAGAAAGACATTTCATTCCCTTTAATCTCCAAAGGAATTCTATAGTTTTTTGTATTCTACTCCCTGGCCATTTGATACAAAGGCTGCAAATTTAGAAGTCACTTACAGATTATCACCCTCCAATTGAAAGCTAGTAGCCAACAATCTTTCAAAGCCTTCGAGCCCCACTTCAGAATTTACACAACTTTCCCTGTAGAATGGAATAACAGAGAGGAAACAATTTTTCAAAGCCTTTGAGCCTCGCTTTAGAATTTACATATCTTTCCCTATAGTGATTAACATGCTCCAGTTGAGAGCAATTTCTGTAGTTAACATTGTATGAACATTATTTGTATCCGCCACTTTTACAAAGTCCTCGAACACAGCAATAGAGCACAAACCCATAGAACCAAAACCATGCCTTGCCACTTCTACCAAAACTCCAGCAAATTAGCAACCCAATTCAATCCCAGACGATGTTGGTTGGAGGACCGATCACAACTTTTTAAAGAACTGTAGATGTAGCTTAATTCTGATACCCCATCATGAAAATGCATTGCCATTTAATGCTCGTAGATAATTTCACATGAATTTCGATCCTCCCACACTTAAACTGAGATGAAAGATTTGATATATCTCAACACCTATGAGTTTGTATTCACCTTGCATTTCTTTTTTATTTGAATGTGAATGCTCGCACATTGTAGTGATGTGCAATGTGTACCTACCCCTTGAGATGCATGTATTTGAATGATTTCCAATCACACATTTTGTGACGTGCTTTGTTGTACCTTCCATTTGATATGCATGAATATTGATGATAGCCAATTCCTGCGTACTTTGCTTATGCTAAACACATCTCCTGAGCTGTCATCCTTTGTCATTCCTCCTAACAATCAGTACTAACTATTTTCATATCATCTTCCCCGCAAAAAGAACCAAACAATTAGCAATACCTATTTTAAACCTCCAATAGATTTATATGCAAGTTTATCTTCCTTCACCGCTTGGCAGGGCCTTCATTCTTGCATCACCCCCATACACTTCTTTCCCCATTTCATCTAGGCCTTAATTCTAACTTCACCCTCATACACTTCTTTCCACATTTTATTTAAATCAATCTATCTTTTGCATGAAATCTCATAGTCAAATGATTAATCCTGATTTGAGAATTAAAAAACTTTTGACTGAAATGCTATATATTCATGGCTTTTACATCCGCACTATCATTTTGTTGAGAATCGTGTCTCAACCTTGCAAGCCTTTTTTCAGAAAATTTTAGAATTTGTTTGTGGTAGTTCTCCACATGTTTATGTGTTGAAAAAAGGTGTATGAGTTGTTAAAAATGTGCCTTGTCCCTATTAGAATATAGGAGGGTTGTTTTTAGAGTATAAACAATTCATTGTATGAATTTAATGGGGGTCTAAACTAGAGGACAAAATTATGGACGAAAATATTATTTTAACTTGGTTGTGGGCAACATGTGGCATGGTTGTTTTTCCCATGGTTTTGTAAAACCACAAATGGTTTCCAGGTTGTAAATCACTATAAAAGGAGGGCTTGGGGAGGTGTTTGAATCATTGAGTTCAGTTTGCAAGACTAAGTGCTAGAAGGAGTCTCTCCGAGTCTAAGTTTGAGTTGTGGTGATGCACTCCTATAAGAACTTGCATTGCAAGTGTATTGTAATCCTTTTGATTTGATAATACATTGTGAGTTTTGGAGGGTGGGGTTTTTCTCCCGGAAGGGTTTCCCCACGGTAATTACTGTGTTATGTGTTTATTGTGATATTTCATTTATGCATGTTTATTTGTCCATTGAAATCTCTGTAATAGTTAGTTGAATTTGCATAATCGTCCTCTCAAGATTAGCGTAGGAAGCAATTTCGCGCACCTTTGCTTCCTTACACATTTATCAATCTTGATCTCTTCTTTTATGTATTTACCACACTGTGTACTTTGTCTTTTTCCAGATGAATCAGAGCTTGCAAATTCATAGGGAAAACATTGGTTTGAGCCCCATACATTTTAACTTTTTGATCTTGATCATACCCTATGCCGGCTAGCCCATCTGCAACTCGATTTGCTTCCCTATAAGAATGGTTGATCTGGAACATATCAAACTTGTCCAACAAAAACAAAATCTATTTAAGAACATAATTTATTTGCCAGTTGGTTGATCCTTTATCTTTATAAGCATTTACAACTAGCAAGGAATCCCCCTCAATTACCAATTTGGAAACCTTATGATGAACAACTAAAAGTAAACCATGTAGGAGAGCAAGCACTTCTGTTTGATTATTTGTACCATTTGGAAATGAAATTTATTTTGGACTTATTATTGAACCCTCACGATCCCTTAGCACTACACTGGCCCATGAAAAACCAGGATTACCTCAAGATGCACCGTCAAATATTAGCTTAACATAACCTTTAGAGGGAGGCAACCATATCACATTTTTCTATCAATTTTGACATTCACAGTCAAAATTATGCTACCTTTAAAAGGTATAACTAGAAACATCCATTCTTTTAGTTGCTTAGCATCCCAATTAGTAAATACAGAGCCCACATGTTTAGTGTTTTTCACATATGCATTAGTAACTTCACAAATAGATTTTTCCAACTTTTCCAACACTATATCTAAGCTGGATTTTTCTTTCCAAAATATCTTTTTTTCCTTTCCCACCAAATGCACCATACCATAGAAGAAGGTATTATTTCCATATGCTTGCAAAGAGAGATGATTTATATAAAGTAGGCCATGACATGTACATATCCCAAAGCTTATGAGGAAGAAGGGAACTCCACCCTAACTTGGATTGAACAAAAAGCCAACAAGAATTTGTAAATGGACAAGTCAAGAATAAAGGATCCACTTCTTCTGTGACTGCTTCACAAAGCACACATTTATATGGTGTTGCAATTCCAAGTTTTACTAATCTCTCACTTGTTAACATCGTATGTCTTAATGCCAACCATGAGAGACATCCTACCTTGGGTAGAACCATTGGATTCCAACAAAATGACAAAGCTCTTTGTTTACTCCTCTGATCTTGATCAGACATAATAGCCTTGTACCTCATTTTTATTGTATAATTACCTTTTTTTGAAGGGGCCCAAATTAGTTTATCAACCCCTTTCCCAATGAAAATTGTTCTACACCTTAGAGCCTTGATCAATTTCATATGTTGAGCATGTGGTATAATTGAAGAAGGCAATACTTTCCGTATTACTACCCCTGTTTTCCCATCTAAATCCTGGATATAATCTTTAAGTTTTATCCCCCAATTGTTTGTTTTATAATCAATTGTAGCCTAAAAATCATACACCTTTTCCAATGGTAGAAATCCATTCCATTAATCTTTCCAAAAGATTGTGCTCTCTCCATTGTGAATTTCCCAAGTTAGGTATCGAACTATTACCTTTCTACAATCTAACAGGAAATTCCACATCACAAACCCGTGAGGAGGGTTAGATATGGTGAGAATACACACTAGATTGTCATTATCAAATATCACGATACTTACTTTGCATAATTTTACACCATTTACCTTGTGGTCTTGTATACAAATTCCATACCAGTTTTTCTCCCAATGCAATATTCCTAGCTGACATATTATGCACCCCTACCCCTCCTTTTAGCTTCTCTTTACAAATATTTTGGAGTGAAAATAAAGGAATTTTCCTTTTAGAGTCCATATTACCTTTCCATAAAAAGGATCTAATTGGATTTTCTATTTTTGTAATAACTATCCTTGGGGATTTTAGAACTACCATATAATAATTTGGAATTGATGATAAAACCGATTTGATCAGTAAAATTCTACCAGCTATAGATAACCATCTCCCCTTCCAACTTGTTATTCTTGATTGAATAGTCTAAATTATCTTATCCCAATAAGACACTCCATTTTTTCTAGCAAAGAATGGAATACCTAAGTATTTAAAAGGTAATTCCGCAACTTGAAACACCATAATTTGAACAATATTGTCCTTTACCACTACATCTATGTGGAATATGTAAATCTTTGACTTGCTTGAATTTACCCTTTATCCAAAAGCTAAAGATTATCTTTGTAAAACTTCCTTAATTTTCCTTGCTTCTACAATGGTTGACATACCAAACAAAATGGTATCAACAAATAAGGAATGGGTTATTATTAAATTGGTGGTTGGAAAATTAATGCCTTTCCATTGACCTTCCAAATGAGCCTTCTTAACTAATCTGCTTAAAGCCTTTGCTAATATGATAAGAAAGGAGATAAAGGGTCTCCTTGCCTCACCCCTTGAGAAGACTTAAAAAAACCCGAAGGGGTTCCATTTTTTAACACAAAGAACATTGCACCATACAAACAAGAATAAATCCATTTACACCACTTAAAATTATCTAACCTCAAGGAGGTTAGGGGAAAAGTCCATTCCTATACCCTGGGTTAGCAGAGCAGGAATTGCACACAAGATAATTGACCCTTAAATCTTTATATATGAATATACATACATTTGTATAATATCATTAAAGGAATTTCATGCCATGGACTGATAATGAATGCATGTTTGAGGCTTACCTATTCACTATCATGTCAATACATAACAGTGAATGTGCATTTAGTTTATCATTCATGTCTGTCAATAAATTCATTGCAGTTAGGTTGGAGTCACATTATAGTTAGTTTGGAATGCTTTCAATTATTTACATAACCATTCTTGGAGGACCTCAATTCAATTTAATGTTGTTTATGATTTATACATTTCATGTTTTTATATAGAAATATCATAAAATAGTCACTAGAATAGTTAATATTTTTATATATTTTAGTTTGTTTGTCATGTGGGTTTTGAATGTCTCTATTTAATTTGACATTTATGATAGGAAACATATCCCACACCACCATCAAACCCTCTCCCCTATTTCTATTATATATGTAGAGTTTCATATGTTTCCAACTAGGTTGTAAATCATAAACCATGCCCATCCTATTGTATGCATAAAATGATTACATTTTTTTGTAACTCAAAAGTGAACTCACACAAAATATATGAATCATAAACATGAAATGTATGTAAATTTATATCATAAAACATGAGATATATGAATCATAAATATATATTCAATTGTTACTAATTTGAATATATTCATATACTTCTTACACATTATGGAATGCTTTGTTTTACAAGAATAAAAAATCCTAAATAAGAACTAAGCATGGTGGAAAGAGAAACAAACAACACTCCCTCTGCACAAGAGAGGTGTGAGGCTAGAAATATCTAAAGATGAATTTATTCCCATTACATATCTAGTGGAACAACTAATCCAAGTGAGTGCATATGTTACATCAAATAATATTTATGTGTAGAGAAAGTGGTCAATAAATTTTACATAAGCCGTAGTGAAATATATTGAAGTAAATGAATATTCAATGAGGGGAAAATAAGGAAATGGAGACTTCCAACTATCATGTTAATAAATTGGTAGATTGGTGTAAATATAACTAAAAGAAAATATCCCCCATAGTTTTTAATGAAGAATAGAAAAAGATTGTTGAATGGTGCAAAGAGATGGTAGTAGTTGGTCATGCCCTTGAAATAATCAATTTAAAGGTTAAAGTTGTGTGAATCTACCAAATAAGGCCAAATTCATTTAAGTATGGAATCCTTGGTAAGTTATGGTAGATAGGATTTTAAAAAATGACATCCTAATCTTACCTTGAGGAAGGAAAATAAAAAAATTGAGGCTTGAAGTGGTCACAATGTTCTATGACACATTGTCAAGGGATTATACAACTAAGCTATAGTCCTTGTAAGATTTGAAACTATGATGAGACCAACATTCAAGCTGGTAGAAATGAGGCAATGTGGGTGCTTTCCAAAAGATGAAACATAAGTGTTTCATAAATAATACTAAGAGTCATGAATGGATCAAAATTTTATGTTGTATGAATGTTGTTGGATAAAAAGTCCTAAATTTTACTTATTTAAGAGAAAGAAACAATTGAAAATTATATTGTTGATTGTGAACCAGGTCCATGGATGGTTACATAGCCCCATGCATGAATGAAAAAAGAGTTATTTCTTAACTAGCTACACCATTTTGCAAGATCAATACATGAAGATGTTTCACTCATTAATAGACATATTTTGATATTTTATGGTCATGGAAGCCATGTTACCTTCAAAACTATTTAGGAGATTTAAGGTAATTTGGTACTGACCTACTAACCTTACCAACTCACACATCTTAATAGGTGTAGCCACTATTTATAGAAGAATCTTTTCAAAATTTAAGACATTATAATAGTGAAAAAGTGACATGGAAAAATAAGTATCCAAATTTTGAGATTAAAATGATAGAATTGGAAACACTTGGTATACAAGAATTTCAAACATAATTGATTATTAATAACATAAAATCTAGTTCTAAGAGGTTGAGTTTTTTTTCCCTCAATCCAGATTCATTGATGGATGATATGCATCCCAGTGCCACAATTCAATTCACTTCCCCTAAGGATGCACTTCTACTATAGAAAATATTTTATCTTTTGACTATTAATGTGTCACATCTAGAAGTCAAAGAAGAGAAGAAAACCCTATAGAGGAAAGAGTTGAGCCATTGAATGAGGAATAATGTGTTGCAACCAAAATAATGTTTTACCTTAATATCATATTTTTTTGTAGAAGAAGCACTGTATCTTCCCACTAAATGAGAGAAGCCATCATAATTGGTAGAGGGGGATACAAATTTTGGTATTGACTTGAATATTGATGGAGGAAAAATTCTTGCATTCTCATATCCCCCAAAATGCAATTAATAAATATGCCTTGGTACATTTATATGTTGATTGTGGAGATTGGGAAGTGGGGGAGGAAGTTGATGAATTGGGACGAGGTTAGGGGCTAGAGGAAAATGCTAGTTAGGTTTAATATGAAATAAAAATAGAATAAAATAAACCAGTAGGAGGTCAAATCAGTTCCAACATCATCCAATTCCTTAAACTGCATGCTCATCTAGTGAAAGATACCTCAAACCATCAAATTGATAGTTAGATTTGACTAATTAGATAATATCAACTCCTCACCATAGATGACTACATGATGATATTAATGGAGAAAGAGGAGAGGAAAAAATAAATCCAAGAATTGAAACATAGGAAGAGAGAAAATATGCGAGAGAACAAGGTTGCAAGAATTTCAAGTAGATACATCAAGGAGTAGTTGAAAATGGAAAATATCTTCAATGACAAGAAAATGAGTTGTGTAGAATTCAACAAAGGAGAGAGAAGAAAAATAGGAGAAACTGAGAATTCAATGAGAACATGATAAATGAGAGAAAGAATTGGAAAATACCAAAAAGGATTTGGAGAGGAAAAGATATTTGAGTAATCCTTTAAATCCCTTTCTCAAATAATATGCAATGTTCAAGGACTTGATAACTATTCACTTCCCTAAGTATTCCACAACAATTTATAAATAAGGTTTTACCTAGGGGCATTCCTGTAGTAGTCCTACAAATTCTCAAACAACAACTAGCAAGGATTGGTTGTATAGGAAAGGTTCACCAAGAAACAATGCATCAACAAACCCCATGTCTTCATCTGGATTCTCCTTTCTACTACAGTTTGATTGATAAAATATATCTTGTAAGGGGTAGACAATTTTTTGGGAGTCATAAGTTATTGTCAGGTTAAAAAACTAATAGATTGCAAGCCATTTTATTTATGTCATTGTTTTGAAGGCCATTTGTATAAATGCAAAAAACTAATTTTTTATTTACCATTATGTTATATGATTAAATGAATCGTTGTTGATAACAATATTATGTTTATGTTTCTAATTTATACATCTTAATGCTACTCGAGGTCGATATATCATAATATTAGTCCATATATATAAGCTAATTAGTTTGCCAAAGGGTTATAATTATTTATATTACAATGGTGTTTTAAGTTATAGATGACCCTTAAAGTGTATATATACACACCAACACACTTACACTCATGAATGCATACATACATACATACATACATTGTAACACCTCTCTAAACCCAGGCTGGTAAGATAGCATTTGATTTTGATTTGGTATTCTAATTGTTAAATGTTGTTATAATGAGATTAGACATTGATGATTAGTTATTATTCTAGATTACATGCTTATATGCTTATATATTGTTATCATTGCTTATGTATGATTATGGATAGAAAAGGGATGATGTCGTAACACTCATATTCGAGAGGCTTACAATATCATGACTCTCTTCCTAATGATTGATGTTGTTTTGGACTATATGTATATGCACATGTACTTTGATGTGTAATTGGAAGTGATGTAGGTATTGAGTATCGACTCCACCTGGATCCACAGGCCTGAACATACTCATATTCCCCGATGGTGGTTACTGGAGGTAGTCACAGGCCAAACGTCCCCTATCTTAGCCCACT
The DNA here is from genome assembly GCA_007258455.2 of Sequoia sempervirens. Classification (NCBI taxonomy): domain Eukaryota; kingdom Viridiplantae; phylum Streptophyta; class Pinopsida; order Cupressales; family Cupressaceae; genus Sequoia; species Sequoia sempervirens. The sequence continues at coordinate 94,912 of VDFB02159740.1, forward strand.
ATACCCTGTTAGGGTAGTGTTTCCTTGTTGATGTCTTACCATTTGGTTACCTAATGGTAATGTCTGAAGCACCTCCCATTCGTATGTTCGGTGCACCTTTTAGTTGTATGTGGTTTACCAGTATGTTTTGTTGAGGTATTTTGTCATGGTTTTCGTTAATATTTTATGTGGCTATTTATGTTGGTTGTCAGTGTTATGATGTGGTTTCTTGGACATCTCCTTGTGATTTCATATATGGAATTTCATAGTATTTTATTGATGGGAGATTTGAATGGTTTATCCATGAGGTTTTAAATATGTTATTTTAAATGATTTTATTGATCATTCAAGAGAATGATATATTTCATTTGAAAATTTTAAATGATTTTATTAATCCATTTTGTGAGCTCTCATAGTCTTATTTAAATTTTATTTGGGGGTTTTATGTATTTTAATATTTCGATTTAAATTATTATTATTTTTTTATATGAAAGAGGGAATGTTGGATATTTGGTGATTTTAATTAATTGCTTTGGAAAGCATTAATAGCTTGCTTAATAAAATGTTTTATTTCATTTTTATTGTGTTGAGGAGTTTAGTAAAAAAAGAGGGCAGCCTTGTTTTGGATATATATATTTTTATTCTTTTTTTTTGAAAGGAGAGTTATCTTTTTGGAGAAGAAAATTTATGTTTTAGGGAAAGAGGAGAAAACCCCACAATTTGGGTAGCTGAGTTTGGGAAGGAACATGGAGATTTTCTGAGAAGAAATTTGTGGGTATTGGATTCTTGAATTCGGCATGTCGTTTCCTCGTTATCATATTTTGGAAACCAACCGTGCTTTATACTTAAAACATTCTCACATTTCAATTTTAGGGCAACATTGAGGTATTTCTTTTGTGGTTCTTGAATCCCTTTAATTTCTGGTGCTATTGAATACAATTTAGCTTGGGAATGGAAGCTTTGTATTTCCTTATGGCAGAATTATTCCTCTATTCTTTTTTTTATGAATTCTTTGAAGTTGAATCATACTTGTTTTGGATTCAAATTGTTGCCCTATAATTTTTCTTATGGAAGATTTTGTCCATGCCAATAAATCTAAAATAGGTTGTTGGAAAAATAGATTTTTGGGGTCTTCCATTTCATTTCTCTTTTTGCCCAATTTGTAAAAATGTGTTTTTCTTTGCTACTCATTATCCTCTTGATTAAAATAAAAAATAAAGGTGGATTCCAAGTAGAAATGGCCAAATCTTAACTAGGTCTTTGGCAGATTTTAATTTTGGACACTTTCATTTTTGGCTAATTTGTGCCTACTTGTTAAATGACATTTTTCTTTGCTGCTCTTTAACCACCTATTAAAAAAAAGAAAAATAAAGTTGGTTCTATGTAGAAACATCTATATTTGAACTGGGTCTTTGTCCGATTTTTAATCCGGGCACTTTCATTTTTCATGTTTTTGCCCAGCCATGCATTAAATGACGTTTTTATGAACAACACCTTATTTCGGGTCATAAAATTAAAAATTAAAGATGAAATACATCTAGAAACATCGAAACATGAACTAGGTTGTTGTTTGATTTTAGATCTGGGCACTTTTATTTTTTATGAAATGTTTATGCCTCGTTCTCATGCATTTGCACAACAGCTGAAACTGTGTTTTGTGCCACTGCCACTTGGTAGATTTTATTTGATTTAAAAGTGACTCTTTTTGGGATGATTTAATGAGGATTATATTGATTATATGATTGGTCCTTTTATGAAGTTAATGGTGAATGTTTGAATATATTTGATCTACTTGTGAGTGTATGAGATTAGTTGTTTGAATGATTTCACAACAATGTTTGCTTGGCTATGTTAAATGGTTTCAATGATTGTTTTAATGGATTTTTCATTCTTTCATATTTATTTTTGGTTCCTCATTTGGTTAAATGAGATGGAGTAAAACAATTATAAGATAATGAGTCATCATGCATGGCCTTGAGCGCTTATAAAGGCTAAGGATGCACTTGAGATGGCATATCCGTCTGCAGGGTGTTGATTTGGGCATGATTGAGATTTTTCGTCTGTATGAGAGGTGTACTTGATTTTTTGTGGTGTCATCCCTTCAAGCACACATGATGACATTCCATTCGGTAAACACTCTAGTACCTTATACCTCAATAGTCATGAGTAGTACTCGACATGTTATTATATGAGCATCTTCATGTTGTGATATTGGGTATAATACATTGTATTCCATATTTTCTCTATGTCTGATGTGAGTGTTGGCCATATGTTATATGTTACCTTTGCCTTGTAATTTTTTCTTGGGCCTTGTGACTACCTCTGAGCACAATGGGTTGGCCTCTTTTGAGTCCACATGGTAGGGAGTCGTTGTCACCGCCATTGGGAACTAACATACAGGTTATTGGAGCACCAGTTGGGTTGTTCTCTCTTGTACTTGTCTTATATGTTGATGTATTTTATTTATGGCTATACCTTTGTACTCATGTATATTCCTTTATGAATATTGTACTCTCTTGAGAGGGATGATGTAATCATATAAATTAATGAGAAGAAATGTGATTTTTTTTATTTGGCTTACGAGTTCCAGTGTTGGTATCAGACTCGCTTGTATTATGATCATTATGGTTTTTCCTTCAAAAAATTTCATGCAAAAATTAGATCTATAGCTTTGTAATTTCCTTCATACAATGGTCTACAAAGTTCTGATGCATCGGTGTTTTTTGTTTATTGTTTTGTGTCGCTGTTGTAGAAAGTTCCAAAGCAGAAAGTTCCAAAGCAAGATGTTCTGGAGTAGAGAGTTCCGGAGCAGAAGGTTTTGAAGCAGGAAGTTTTGGAGCAGGAAGTTCTGAAGCAGAAGGTTCCAGAGTAGGAAGTTCCGGAGCAGGGGGTTCCGGAGCAAAATTTTTGGAGCTATCTTATTTGCTCCTATTTGGATTTTCTCATGAGGGTGGATTAGTCCTCTCCTTTGGATTGTGTTCGGCCATGCTTGGCCATGTATGTTGTTGATATATTGTATTGGAAACTATTTTTTGTGTAAGTCATTCTTTATGTTATCAAAAAAAAAATTGTCTTGCCCTCTTTTGGCTCTTACCCTTCGGGGTTGCATAGCGGGATGTTACATCTGGTATCAGAGCACATGTTCACACACTGGGAGCTCTGGCATACTTGAGCCTTCTATGTTATGTTGTATTTTGCATGTGTGGCGTGAGCTAGTTATAGTGTTTTCATAGTCTTATTGTTTTTCTTTCATGCCTTAATATGGTGTATAGACTATCCTTGTGATGATCTATTTTAATGTGTTCCTCGTTTCCTTTAGGATGCCCCTAAGGGCAGAGCCTGAGGCAGAGTTAGAGGTAGAACCCATGTTGTAGCACTGGGATCCCTACTTGGTGTGTTGTGTGGGGTGGATAGAAACAAGTGTTATTGTTGTTTCCACCCCTTGCATGTCTTGTTGATGAATGCTTTTGTGAGGGTTAGTTAGACCCTTGATCCTACCAAGGAGTGTATTTTGATTGGTCTCCTTCTTGATGTGTGGCTCTTTTGTTGTGTAAAGGGTTGTGACCCTTGAGTGGTCCTTGAGTGTGGTTGCAGTGTGTTGATGTGTGTGTTCCAAGTGCTTTTTGTGGTGAGATACTCATAGGACCTCTTGCCTTGAATGCCTTATTGTGGCATTTTAGAGGGTTGAATTCCTAACCCTGTCTTGCGTTGTGGAGGAATGATGCCTCCTAGGTCATGCCTTACCCTATGGGATTGGAGTGATTCCCTTGGTTGGAAGTCTCCTGAGGTTGACATTGATTACCTTCCTATATCCTATGTTACAGGTGGGCATGTTGGACTTTAGCTTCTTGGTGGGTTGCAGGTGACATGTGTTGCCTAAAATTACCCTTGCTTGGTTTTTTTTGTTTATTTTGTTGGAAGGTCTATTTGACCTTGAGGGTGCTAAGAAATTCCTTTTGTGTGAATTCTCTTCTTGAGTCTTGTTTTTCTTCTTCACCATGCAAATATTTTGGTGCATGTCTTCTTGTGCTTTACCTCATTGTACAAGTGATTTCCTGATTAACCCTATGTGGTTTTGGAGTTACTTTTGCATGTTATATTGTATTGAAATTATGAAATATGGTAATAGAAAATGAATAATCATGTTGTTAGTTGATAGAGATTATTGCATGCTTTCATATTCTTGATGCATTTGTGTGAAAGTGATTGTATGATGATGAAACCATGGTGCATTTGTGTTTGTGTCAGAATTGTAAATCCCTCTCTCTCCTTCTCTCTCTTCTCATTGGTTTAGCGAAGATGCCTATATTTGAATGTGTGGTGTATTGAAATCCATTATATGCTTGTCTCTTATGAGAAAATGTTTATGCATTCATCAAGGCTTGTTTTATTAGATCAAATATTGGGTAAAGAACCTAAGTCCCCAAGTTGCATTCCTAATCATGGAACATGTAAGAATATGAATAGAAAATCATTCTGCATTAAGTAAAAGTTTAGAGAAAATGGAAGACTAAAACCATTGGCATGTTAATGATAAATACAAAATGTTAAATGTATTTTGAAGTGATAATGTTGCATACCTTGTCTTGAGTAAACATTGTAATGATATTGCATTGTGTATAGGAAATAAATGTGGTTAACATATGTGTGTAGTAAGGTGATTTACCACTTAATAATAGTGAATGTGAATGTGAGAGATATTATGGCATTGCTGATTTACTCCATGTAGAACTATGATGTATTGTATGGATGTTGGGAGTACATGTTCTTGGAAAGTTGTATTGATCTTGCATAATTAGAGATGGAAAATGGCTTTATACTGGTCAGAGGAAATTGAAAAAGGTACTCTCTATTATGTGAACATCTTGTATTAGTGCACATGTTGAGTGTTGTGAATACCTCGTACTTGCTTTGTGTGCCCATGGTATGGTGAGACTGTGTACCCATCCATGGAGGATATGTTGTATTGGGGTGTGGGATTAACCATACCATTATGTGTGCTTGTATGTTTGTTACTTGATTGAGGGCCAACCCACGTGTGGTTGAAATTTACATATATATTAAGAGTACAACCAAAAGTTAGTTTCATAGAATCTCTTCTCTTGGTTCTCTAGTCCCTCAGTCTATGAAGGGGGTAGTAGCAGCAACAAAGTTCCTTGGGCGGAGTGTGTAGTATATGCATATTACGGCACAGAGTGTTCTCAGCTCAATCGATCATGAGGAAAGTACTCACTACTTCCCCTTATGATGGATCAAGGTACTTGATCCATTTGTGCTAGCCTAATCCCCACAGTTTTGTGTACAATAGGATTGGTTTGTTAGTATTGTCTGGCCATCCATAGGGATGTTGATCTGTCATTAGCAACTTGTCAACCTCATCCACATGAGAGATGAGGCTCGAGTAGCCCCATAGTTTTATACTCATATATGCATTACATATTTTGTATCTGCATGTGCTCTACTACAATGCCATAGATATGATTCCACACCACACTGATGTTTAGACATAGTGTTGGTGATGATGCCACGTGCTTAGACGAGTGAAGGTACACTACGAGATTGTGTTATGGTAGCCTACTTGTGTGATGAGCGTGATGGGGCCTCATACACTTGTAGATGGACACTCATGTTTGCTCTCAACATTGTTTGGGTCGGTTGGCATATGGGTATGTCCTAGCCATGTATACCTCTAGATACGATGAGTACCTGCATGTGCCCTTTCCATGAAGTATCACTATGCAGTGTGTGTTATGTGTGTTCCTACTTTTGTGAAGCCACAAACACATTGCCATGCGACATATGACTAGTACATACCTTTTTTGGCTAGTGTATGACCATGCCACGTTGAAACGTGATGCGGGATGTGGTCGAGGTGCACATTCCATGCAGATAGCCAAGGAGTGTGTGGGCCACTTGGAGAGTCCATGTCGCGTGACGACGTGATGCAGGGTGTAGTCGAGGAGTACCCCTGATGCCATATGGTTGGTGTGCCCACACTGCCACACATGAGGGGCTATTGCAATAGTCAAACATTGTCCCCTCCTTCCTCATCTTGTGGCTAATTAGTCACATAGTTATGTATTGTGCCATTTCAAAGATTGTGAATCTTATTTTGGTTATTGATGATTTTAACTTTGATTGTGAGGACCAGAAACATTTGATTTATCTTTTTTGTGATGGTTTTTCCACAGATTGTGAAATTTCTTTGCACATAGCCCTAGAGGTTACACATGATTTAGTGTTGAAATTGTGTGTATTTCTTGCTTTATTGCTGCAATTCAATCTTTATTTGATATTTATTTATGATATTTGGTGGCTAAAATAGTTTTTTATATGCTGTTTTCAAATGTTGGTCTTGTGTTGTAATGTGATTCCTCATCAAGAACGGGAGAGCCAGACTCAATTGAGTGTATACGAGGAAGTAGACGTAGGGAACCTTGAGGATGAGGGTATGTGAGGTTGTTACACAACTAGGACCCACTACCCACCTATGTGTGATGATTATCTCTTGGAGGCTAACCACCTTATTCAACAAGAGATAGGTCATTGTGGTCTTGTTTGGATGGCTCAGCATGTGTGTGTGGTCTAACACCATCAAACCACTGAGTGTGAGGTATGGATTATGTGAGATGGATATTGGCTCTCAGCTCATGGATTATGTATCATTGATTAGTATGCTACTTATCAGTGTCCAGATGGACCCTTGTGTAGCCTTGTGATGTGATTCCCAGTAATGTAAGTATGTATGTATAAATGCATGTTTCATCTTGAATATGGTTACATATGAAAAGTTCAAAAGTTGGCTTATTATGCTTTTAAAAGTGTGCATTGTTATATTTTGTTGAAAATGATGTCAAATATGTTCTAATGTGTGAGATTGAAAGTGTGTGGAAAACAAATATTGTTGCAAAAATGGTGTTTTGGAAAGAATTAAGTGCTTATGCATCTTCTTCACTCTATTCTTAGTGGAAATCAATGTGTATCTTAACCTATCCTTTTATGAATGTGTATGTTAAAATAAATGCTTATTTTGAGAATTGTGGCACATGTGATGTTAGCAAGATTAACCTTGTTATTTTGTTTCATGTTGATATTTTTTGAGTAAGGCATATGTCAATATATTGATAATGATTCTTAGGAAGGTGAATGTTAAAACGATGCCCTTTCTATTTCGTTAGTGATGAATGATGTAGATTATATTTCTCATCCTTGGAATGAAGTACAATATTTAAATGTTGATTAATATATTTTGAGTACTAATGTGTGACATGGCTGCATATTGAGTTAACATAACTTCTAGGAGCAAGTCAAATCTTAGGGAGGGGGGATGTAACACCTCTCTAAATCCAGGTTGGTAAGATAGCATTTGATTTTGATTTGGTATTCTAACTATTAAATGTTGTTATAATGAGATTAGACATTGATGATTAGTTATTATTCTAGATCACATGCTTATATGTTTATATATTCTTATCATTGCTTGTGTACGGTTATGGATAGAAAAGGGATGATGTTGTAACACTCATATTCGAGAGGCTTATGATATCATGACTCCCTTCCTGATGATTGATGTTGCTTTGGAATATATGTATATGCACATGTACTTTGACGTGTAATTGGAGGTGATGTAGGTACTGAGTATCGACTCCACCTAGATCCACAAGCTTCAGCGTACTCATATTCCCCGATAGTGGTTATTGGAGGTAGTCACAAGCCAAACATCCCCTATTCTATCCCACTATACCTTGTTAGGGCAGTGTTTCCTTGTTGATGTCTTACCGTCCGGTTACCTAACAGTAATGTCTGGAGCACCTCTCAGTCGTATGTCTGGCACACCTTTCAGTTGTATGTGGTTTACCAGTATGTTTTGTTGAGATATTTTGGCATGGTTTCAGTTAATCTTTTATGTGGCTATTTATGTTGGTTGTCAGTGTTATGATGTGGTTTCTTGGACATCTCCTCATGATTTCATATATGGAATTTCATAGTATTTTATTGATGGGAGATTTGAATGGTTTATCCATGAGGTTTTAAATATGTTATTTTAAATGATTTTATTGATCATTCGAGAGAATGATATATTTCATTTGAAAATTTTAAATGATTTTATTAATCCATTTTGTGAGCTCTCATAGTCTTATTTAAATTTTATTTGGGGTTTTTATGTATTTTAATGTTTTGATTTAAATTATTATTATCTTTTTAATATGAAAGAGGGGATGTTGGATATTTGGTGATTTTAGTTAATTGCTTTGGAGAGAATTAATAGCTTGCTTAATAAAATGTTTTATTTCATTTTTATTGTGTTGAGGAGTTTAGTAAAAAAAAGAGGGAAGCCTTGTTTTGGATATATATACTTTTATTCTTTTGTTTTTGAAAGGAGAGTTATCTCTTTGGAGAAGAAAATTTTTGTTTTGGGGAAAGAGGAGAAAACCCCACAATTTGGGCAGTTGAGTTTGGGAAGGAACATGGAGATTTTTCGAGAAGAAATTTGTGGATATTGTATTCTTGAATTCCACGTGTCATTTCCTCCTTGCTGTCATATTTTGGAAACCAACCATGCTTTATACTTAGAGCATTCTCACATTTCAATTTTGGGGCAACATTGAGGTATTTCTTTTGTGGTTCTTGAATCCCTTTAATTTCTAGTGTTATTGAATACAATTTAGCTTGGGAATGGAAGCTTTGTATTTTCTTATGGCAGAATTATTCCTTTGTTAATTTTTTTATGAATTCTTTGGAGTTGAATAATGCTTATTTTGGATTTAAATTGTTGCTCTGTAGTTTTTTTTATGGAAGATTTTGTCCATGCCAATAAATCTAAAATGGGTTGCTGGAAAAATAGATTTTGGGGTCTTCCATTTCATTTCTCGTTTTGCCCAATTTGTAAAAACGTGGTTTTCTTTGCTGCTCATTATCCTCTTGATTAAAATGAAAAATAAAGGTGGATACTAAGTAGAAATGGCCAAATCTCAATTGGGTCTTTGGCAGATTTTAATTTTAGGTACTTTCATTTTTTGCCAATTTGTGCCTACTTGTTAAATGACATTTTTCTTTGTTGTTCTTTAACCACCTATTAAAAAATAAAAATAAAGTTGGATTTCATGTAGAAACATCCATATCTCAACTAGGTCTTTATCCAATTTTTAATCCAGGCACTTTCATTTTTCATGTTTTTGCCCAACCATGCATTAAATGACATTTTTTTGAACACCTTATTTCATGTCACAAAATTGAAAATTAAAGATGAAATCCATCTAGAAAAATTGAAATATGAACTAGGTTGTCCGATTTTAGATCTGGGCACTTTTATATTTTTATGGAATTTTTATGCCTCATTCTCATGCATTTGCACAACAGCTAAAACTATGTTTTGTGCCACTGCCACTTGGTAGATTTTATTTGATTTAAAAGTGACTTTTTTTGGGATGATTTAATGAGGATTACATTGATTATATGATTGGTCCTTTTATGAAGTTAATGGTGAATGCTTGAATGTATTTGATCTACTTGTGAGTGCATGAGATCAATTGTTTGAATGATTTCACAACAATGTTTGTTTGGTTGTGTTAAATGGTTTCAATGATGGTTTTAGTGGCTTTTTCATTGTTTCATTTTTTTTTTGGTTCCTCATTTGTTTAAATGAGATGGAGTAAAACAATTATAAGATAATGAGTCCTCGTGCATGGCCTTGAGCACTTGTAAAGGCTAAGGATGCACTTGAGATGGCCTATCTGTCTGCAAGGCATTGAGTTATCCATTTGCAGGGTGTTGATTTGGGAATGATTGAGTTTCCTCGTCCGTATGAGAGGTGTACTTTATTCTGTGTGGTTCCATACCTTTGAGCATGCATGATGACATTCCATCCAATCAGCACTCTAGTACCTTATACCTCAATAGTCATGAGCAATACCTAACATGTTATTGTATGAGCATCTTCATGTTGTGATATTAGTTGTAATGCATTGTATTCCATGTTTGCTTCGTGTCTGATATGAGTGTTGGCTATATGTTACCCTTGCCTTGTAATTTTTTCTTGGGCCTTGTGACTGCCTCTGAGCACGGTGGGGTGGCCTCTTTTAAGTCCACATGGTAGGGAGGCATTGCCACCACCATTGGGGAACTGATGTACAGGTTATTGGAGTACCAGTTGGGTTTTTCTCTCTTGTACTTATCTTATATGTTGATGTATTTTATTTATGGCTATTCCTTTGTACTCATGTATATTCCTTTATGAATATTGTACTCTCTTAAGAGGGATTCATATGTAATCATTTAATTTAATGAGAATAAATGTGAAGTTCTTTATTTGTCTTATGAGTTCCAGTGTTGGTATCAGACTCTCTTGTATTATGATAATCATTATGGTTTTTCCTTCAAAAGTTTTCATGCAAAAATTAGATCTATAATTGTGTAATTTCCTTCATCCAATGGTCTGCAAAGTTCCAGCGCATTGGTGCTTTTTGTTTGTTGTTCTATGTCGCTCTTGTAGAAGATTTCAGAGCAGGAAGTTCTAGAGCAGAAATTTTTGTAGCAGGAAGTTCCGGAGCAAAGAGTTTTGGAGCAGAGGGTTCCAGAGTAGGAAGTTTCAGAGCAAGAAGTTCCGGAGCAGAAGGTTCCAGAGCAGGAAGTTCTGGAACAGGAAGTTCTGAAGCAGGGGGTTCCAGAGTAAAATTTTCTAGAGCTATCTTATTTGCTCATATTTGTATTTTCTCTAGAGGGTGGATTAGTCCTCTCCTTTAGGTTGTGTTCGGCCATGCTTGGCCATGTATGTTGCCGATATATTGTATTGGAAACTGTTTTTTGTGTAGACCATTCTTTATGTTATCAAAAAAAAAATTGTCTTGCCCTCTTTTGGCTCTTACCCTTCGGGGTTGCATAACATATACATACATACATACATACATACATATATATATGTATATGTATGTATGTATGTATGTATATATATACATATATACATGTATATATATGTATGTATATATATGTATATATACACCTATATATATACATATATATATACACATGTATATATATGTATATATATGTATATATACATATATGTGTATATATATATGTATATATACATATATATATATATATATATATACATGTGTATATATATATGTATATACATGTATATATATATATATATATCAATTAATTAGTTTGAAAAAGGGTTATAAATATTTTTATTATAATTGTGTTTCAAATTATATACAACCCCTAATATGTATTTGTATAGATATATATGTATGTGTGTGTGTATGTATGTATGTATATCAATTTATTGTCTATATTAAGGTTTATATATAACTCGAAACATCATTATAATAGTATTTATAACCCTTTTCAAACTATTTAATCTTACCATTGAAATTCAATTGCAGAAATATATAAAAACCCTACACACACATATAAACTATATATTTGAATTCATTTCAAAATAGGTTTAAATTCTTTATGGTGTGCAAAGTGGGATGTATCATGGAATCATATATATATATATATATTTCAATGTGTTCATAATTCGATCTACATTTTCTATGTCATGTACAATGGGAGGTATCATGGATTGATATCTTACAAATATATATATATTGTAGTAAAAAATGATATTTAACATAACCCTTAAAATACTATTAAATCACTAAAAAAATAAAACAAATTAGAAACCAATCGAATTAAAAATAAATAGAAAATGTTACAAGATCACTACCCTAGTAAGGTTAGAAAGCAACCTCACCTTCATTTGCATCCACAAAGTATACCATGGTCATTGAAAGTTATTTTCCTTTAATGATGAGTGTGTTGAAAAATATGAGTTGAATTTAAATGAAAAAAAAAATGTGGCTCCCAACCACACTAGCAATAGAGTTGAAGTACTTCATGAAATGTCCCATTATGCACACTATGAGGAAATTAGGCCATCTAATAATGATAATGAAAAGGACTAAAAGCATCTAAAAATAACTACAATGTGACTGAAATGACTAATTCATTTTTGGATGGGAATGATAAATTAAATGCATAGTAAATATGCATTCACTATTGTGTAACTATGTGGCAGTGAACAAGTAAGCCCCAAACATGCATCCACCATTGGTCCATGCCATGAAATGCCTCAAAAAAATTCTCATGGAAACCATACCATACACATTAAAATATATATGAGAAAATGGGAAGGAAGAACATTTTTATTAGGAAAGTTATGGACACTTCATGGGCATGTGTAGGATTTTTCTGACATGTCTTTGGGTAATGTGGAGGGGTCTCACAACATAGTCTACCCCACCATCAAGCTCTCTCCCCTATTTTGGATGGTAATATCAAATCGAGAATAGTTTTTGTTATTTAATACATCAACAAGAGACATGGATTCTTTGTCTATTAGTGAAGTAAAATTTATTTTTCACTATGCAAATTATGATATTTATATTTTTACAAGTTTTTCTTTTTAGACTATAGGAATCAGTCAGGCCTGGTAAAATTTCTTCACATGACTGGTGATGTTGGAACAATGCACCCTCTAGTACCATGGGAGCAATGGGGACACTAGACTTTATGACCTCTTTCCCACAACAAGATGCTTTAGCCAATCAAGCAAGGCCCACCACCCCATTTATATTTTTACAGTTGAACCTTATATAAATTTTATATATTTTTTATTATTTAAAAGTGAATTTATATTAAAAGTTGATATGATTTAATTTTAAAATAGTTTTTAAATTTAAAATTCTAAAAAAAATATTAACTAATAAAGATTAGATTAAATTATTATTTTTTTAAATAAAGAATCTAATATTTATCTTTATTAAGCCTTGATAAAGGGCATGCTCCACTACAAAAAGCAAGTGACAAATTGTGAGGCCTACCTCCATGATATACCTAGTATTTAGACTATTTTGAGTTGTGGTTATTGATTATGCTTAGAAATACTTTTGATGACATGATACTTAGAAATTTGAGTTCTTATGATGATTTGATTATGATGCTACATGCTTAGTTAGATGACTATGATGGTTGACCTAAGTTTATGCTAGTTACTATGGTTGTTCAATTTGAATTTTGAAATGATGAACAAATGAAATGTGTTGTGAATAAACCATGTTGCAATTTGATGAATTTGAAAATTAAGGTAAAAAGAATTGGTATGATGTGTGATTAATGTTTGTTTCAGTTATGATATGAGATATATATGCTATGTGAAATTGTGAAGCTTGATTATATGAAATGATGATTCAATTGCTTTGATATATTATTTATTCCTGGACGGAAACTTGTATATATGAAATGATGATTCAAATATTTTGATATATGAGTTATTGGATGGATTAACGTGTGCATCGAGTGTGCAAGTACACTTTCCATGGTCAATGGAAATTGAAGGGAACCTCTAGGAACCTTGAGTAACTTAACCAATGAAACCGAGTTATAGTCCATATGGAGGGACTATAGTTCCATTATGTAATGTATTTTATTTGTGATGTTATTTGTGAATGTAAATTGGTTTTATTTCCATGTCAATCCATCTAGATGGTGAGTTGTCCACCCAAGTGGACAAACTCGGATTTGACCTTTAGGACACTTTTTGGAGGTTGAACAGTTAAGTTTTTAAAGTGTTTTTATGTATTTAAGGTCTCTAGGTCAAGTACCTATGGGTTAGGTACCTTTTTAGCTTAAAATTTTGAGTCAATTGCATAATTGGGCACCCTTTTTGAGGCCTTAAAAAGGTTTGACGAAAATAAGGTTTTGGGAAGTGGGATGGGGACTAGTCCCTTTCCATTTCCACTTCTCCATGTTGCCTTGGAAGTCCCCCAAGTTCTCACACATGGGTGAATGTACTTGGGAGGGTGAATGGGTGAGTGACAAGTGTCACTTTTCCATTCAAAAGAAATTCAAACTTGAATTATATAAAAAAACTAAGAACAAGGGTTTTGGGGGGTTCTCTTTTGCATTCTTTGTTTTTGGACTTGAATTTTCTTTTTGGGAGATCTTGGATTTGGCTTGGGGAGATTGGAAAGCAATCTTGGAGGAGGTGGATTTGTGCTCATCCTCATCACTTCCTTCCAAATCTTGGATTAAGGTAAGATCACCAAACCCTTTTGCTTATGATGTTTTCAAATTTGCATGCTATGTACGTGTAATTGTGTGTATGAAATTTTTTTCCTTAAGTGTTTTTTTCTTTTCTTTGTGTGGGTGTTGTTGGGAAAAAGGGTTGTAAAGGGATATGCTCACCCAAATTTGGGAAGAGCATCCCAAGTTTGGGTATGGTTGGAGTAGGAACCTCCATGGGGACAAGTTATTCCTCCTTTAAAAGGAGAGGTTAATAAGAGGGTATGAGTACCCATATGTTGTGTGAAATGTGAAGGATGGTTGGGGTGGATAAGGAAATAAGAAGGAAGGGTTGTAATGATGGGTTGAAAAACTTGGTGATTGTTATTCATGGTGTTTTCTTTTGAGTCCCCAAAATGGAGTGCGTAGTCCACCCTCCATTCCCCTCTTTGGGTTCATAATGAACTCTTTGTTATGTGAAAATCCCCTTGGGTGGGTGTGTATAATTTATGTGTGTATTTTGTATGTTAAATGTATTTGGCTTGCATGAATGTACCTGGTTCCCAAGGTGCCTTCTAGCTCAAGGGTGGTTGATTTTCCAACCAAAGGTTGGGAGGTGAGCTCCCTATTGGCCTCTAGAGAAAAGTTTGCGTGTAATTTTGTAGATTGGAAGAAGCTTAATAGTTCTTGGAATAGCCATGTTTTTTGTGAGTAAAGATGGTGTTATTATGTCAAAGTAAATCTTCCCTTTGAAGTTGAATGTCATAGCATTGGAAGGCTATTGTAAAGTGTCTATATGTAAACCATCTTGGTGGAGTTTTTAGTTTGATATGGGTTTAATGAGAAAGGAAAGAAAGATAATCTCATGTCTTGTATGTTGATGTCAATCTAGCTATATATACTGCAAATAAATATCATGTACGTGTGAGAAGAGAAAATTTTCTTTGTTGTATGAAAGAAAGAGATGTATATGTAACTTTTGAGAAAGAAACTTTTATTCTATTTTGAAAGTAGAAAAGAAAAGAAATACTTAAATTTTAAGCTATGATTTTAAGAAAGGAAACCTGCATGTTGTGAAAAATATAAATGTATATCTTGTTATGTTGAAAAGTCTCATATATATATATATGACTTTGTGATGTTAGAATTAAAAGGGTGTTTTACTTCAAGTATTATTCAATATAGACAGAATCATAATATAAATTTGTTATTCTACTTTTAATGAAAATGTGTGTTGCTCATTAAGCATTTATTTATTTTCAATATACTAAAAAAATATAGAAAAGTAAATATCATTCTGTTTTACTAGTTTAAGGAAAGAAACAAGAAAATAAAGTTAGTATTATGTTCAAAACATTCATGGATGTTTCCTTTAAAAGAAAGGTTGTATTCTCTTTTACAGGTCATTCTCTCCTCTATTTTACATGGTGGTATTTTAGTTTTACAAATTATTAAGATAATTTGTCCATAGCAGTAAACATAGTTGCATGACAAGCATAGGCATAATATTTGGTCATAGGAAATTCCTGAATTTTATACACTATTCAGTAAAAAAGAAAATAATTATAATAATATGAGTTTATCAGTATTTGAGAAGACTGGGAAATTTTATTGCATTGGGTATTTATAAGGAAGAACTAGTACAAGGGAAAATAGTTTAAGGGATACAATACAGTGTTACATTATCTATGCAGTAATATGCACAACGTAGCATTTTCTTGTTCAACTATAGATAGGCCAATACATAAGGATAGAAAATTGCCCCCTTATAAGATAGAGTACTTCTTCAGATAGGCTGTGAATAGGTAATCTAGTTTGTGCTTTACATTAACTCCTTATAGCCCTTACCCTCAGAGTGTTGGCCCTTCTACCTCAGCATCAACTAGATCATCACCCATTGAGTACCTAGAGTAGATAAATAAACAAGAATAAGGAACAGAAACATATAAATAACAATATTTTATAGTAACATAAGATCTGCATAAATTTATGGGAGGGTGATGCAAAGTTAGTATCATTCTATAGATGACTTCCTTGTTACACCTAAGCAATGTGTTACAAAAGGAGTAGCTAATAGGAATGATAATTAGTTTTTCCCTCCACCTACTCAATCTGATAGTACTCGAGCCAATGGATATAAAATAAAATAAAAGAAAGAGGACCCTGCAACCAGTTCTCAAAGACATTGGCATCACTTACGAGCTGTGCAGATTTGCTTTTGCCTGGATGTCATATTTGTGTTGCTGCCACTATACTTAGATCGACGTGAAAAATAATTAAAATAAAATAAAATTGATTGTAACAATGGAGCAATGAAAATGTGGCACTGCCCTGCACAGTTAGCTTGCAAAAGTCTTGATCTGCAAAGAACGATGCCTATCCTTCTATCGCCACAAGCAAACTTTCTTAACTGACTCTTCCAACCACCATTTCTAGCCGCGCAAGATCTATACATCTGGAAAGAACATTAGGTTTGATATTAGGGAATGCTTCTTTTCAATATGCAAAATGGACGCCATCCGAAAATAAAATTTGATGTAATGAGTGGTGTGTATTAGTGGGAGTTTATTGTTCTCCTTTATTTGACATCAATTTTCATAAGTTTAAATATATATATATATATATTTGTTAACGCTGACAGCCCTAAACTTCGTCATTTAGCATTCGAAACCCGATTAAAAAAAGTGAATAAAACAATAAGTTGTGATGAAGTGAATGTAGGCGCTGCTAGGAATAGGTGGTAATAATGAAGTTAAGGAAACAAAAAAATAATCGTAGGCTCCTTCAAGCTGTGTAAATCGAGTTACTTATACTCATGTGCAAAGTGTTAACACCATTGTGATTGGGTGTTACCTGATACGTATCACATTGGTTGCGCACATATTGTCGTTACTAGCTTCTTTAGGCTGATGATGGTGGAAGAAAACTATGCTATTTCTTATAGTGAAAAAAAATTACACCCCTGAACTCAAAGAAAAAAAAAATGAAACATGTTTTGTTGACTCAGTTCTAAAATGAGACTAGGTTGCACATTGTTAGTTGGAGTGGTGCAAATTGAATCCTTTCATATACTTTTCTTCTAAAATTATCTTAAATGTTGAGCACTACTGTCGTCTCATTATATATTTCCTTTGATGCATAAAAAGTTTAGGCCTTCTAAGATTGCATGATGGAAAAACAATTAGGTTTACCTTGTTTCTAGTTAATATAGTTTTAAAGTGAGGAGAATTTTAAAAGATGTGGAGGGGAATATATTCCCACACCTTTAAGAAAGATTCTATTAATTTAATAAAGAAATGAGGATTTTTGCACATGTAATATTAGGGATTTTAGAAAAAAATAATATCTCCCACTTTATATCATTTCTTCCTTCCTTAAGGGAATTAAAAATATGTACATATAAAGGGATTTAAAATTTACTTATTTGTATAAATTATTCTTTAATTACGCCGAAGGCATTGCCTATTTGAGATGAGTGACCTCCATTTTGTCATCAACAACATGCAATGCGCAAAAATAGATGCAAGACGGTGAAAACGATCTCATTCGTTCAACGTTTTGTCAGTTTTTGTTCACCATTTGTTCACATATCACTTAACAAATTCGGCATATAAATCGAGGCCCGGCCTCATTAATGGCCAAGGGTATATTTAACAGTTTTTCTTTGGTCTTTGAAGTCACAGTGCTTTGTATATTTAGTATATGAAGAATGATGACGAATGGCTCAAATTTATTTTAACAGTTGTGATCAAACTTTGAGGTTGTAGCCCACATTAACACAACCATGTAAACATAGAGAGCATGAATTTTTGGAGATTCAAACTTATATGCAATCCAGCGTAGTTTACCCGATTTATCTTGGTATGCCATTAAAATTGTACGCTTCTCTGTATTTACATCTGGTTCAAAACTGCACACTGCAACTCTGTGAACCTCTTTTTTCACATCTCCTTATTTCCCAACATGTGAATAACAAGACCCAATTTTTAATGAAGATGAATACTTCAAACTATGGCATCAATTACTATAATACTTTTACATGTATAGGCAATGATGATTACCTGCACAAATATTTAAAAACTTCTTTTTGCGGGAGCATCATTACTATAATACTTTTACATGTATAGGCAATGATGATTGTTTAGAGACTAGAAATGAAACACCTTAATATAAAAGAGATCTTGTGAGAAAGTAGAGAACCTGCAGGTTTCATCATTAAGTCTTTGACTCTATCTTTGCCTCTAGACCATGGTCTGAAGGACAAATCTGACATCTTATACTTGCTTTAATGTGAACAAAAAATTTATATATGAGTTGTTGTATTTGAAAGTGACCTCATCATCTCCACACAATGGCTTCATTGCTTGTATCATATCTCCTATGTTGCCACAATAATCCCCATAATCAACAATTTGAGTCCATATAAGCAAATATAAAATTATTTTCCATGGCTTTTCACAGATTTGGTTGATTGGTAGATCCAAGCGGTGCAACTTTAGAAGAGAATGAGACACCTCCAACCTCCATGCTAATGCGTTCTGTATAAACTGGCACACAACAATGAGCTATGGATTCATAGTTACTATCTTTAAACACTTAGTAGCAGCAAACAAATTTACCTGTTCCCTAGACAAATGCACGAAGATCAGACAAATGCAAATTAGATAAAGTGATGGCCAACCTCTGTGCATATATAACCGAGGCCAAAGTGTGAAGAAAATAATTGCAGGACAACTACTCTCGCACGTGTATTTGTGGTTCCTAACAACCCACATCAGTTAGATGATTGTGGTGCCTTGATTGGAGGGCAGCACAATAAACTAAGAACGATCCATCGTTGTAAGATTAGTATAGGATGAAAGCAAGGTCAACAAATTAAAATACACACCAAAAGTAGGGAGGGGGTCCAATCAGGGTAGGTTGTTTGATAAGATAGATAAAAAAAAGTTATGTATTTTATTGGAATTTTATTTTGAAAAATAATAGTTATTTTTGAAAATAGGGTTGGAAATTTTTTATTGGTTTTGAATTTTTTATGATGTTAGTATAAATAATGTGTAATTTTTTAGTAGTTAATAAAGATATTTATAAGACCACCTTCTTAAAAAATTCAACTAAATTTGTATGTCGAAGGCATGTCCTTATTTTAGCTTTCGAAGCTCATTTTGTCCTTCAACGGTTTAAAAGGAGGGAGACAACATGGTTGATAGTTCAGACATTGTAGACCATTGATCTTTAAAAAGTATCCAGACATTCCTCCAACCTAAAAATGCATTAAAATTTTCATTTAATTGTGCATGGCATTTAATATGGTGGATTCCTCCATTGGCCCTCTCTTATATAGAAATTTTAACTTGCCAATTACTACAATTGTGAATGACATGTCAAATGTTATAATTGCAAATTTTGATGTAGAAATCAAAATTGAGGGAGAGGGAGAAGGATATATATAGGGAGGGAGGGAGGTAGTGAGAGAGAGAGATGTATTTAAAGGAAATTGAATAGGGGGAGAGGGAGATAGATTGGGAGAGAGAGATACATTTATAAAGAGAAGAATAGAAAAAGATAAATAGGGAGAGAGGGAGATAGATGGGGAGAGAGAGAGAGATACATTTATAGAGAGAAGAATAGACAAAGATAAATAGGGAGAGGGGGAGATAAATAAGGAGAGAAAGAGATAAAGTTATAGAGATAAGAATAGAGAGAGAGAGATAGGAGAAAACTAAGAGATAAGAATGGTAGGTGGATAGCTATAGTTGGAAGTCCAAGAAAGCACTGTAGATGCCTCAATACGTAGATCCTCAGCAATTAGACTATGTCATAAAGACGTCTCCAGGTAAGGCTTTTCTCTTGCAAGTTGGGTATTGTGTAGAGAGCTTCAACGAATTTAATGCAAAAAATATAAGAGATACCTTGAGGGTTCTTCTACAAATGGGTGTTGTGCTCATGTTTGGAGGTCAAATGCCTGTAATCAAAGTAAGTACCTTCTTTTATCAAACATGGGATTTTAGTTGCATGATTTTTTTCATCTTTCATAGCCAAAAAAAATGCAAGGGAAAACCATTACTGCACAAAAAAGGATAACATTGTGAAAATCAACGATCAATATGAGTTGAATCATCTTACATCGCTTTTCAAATAAATTAAACCATTGATTTCAATATTTAGCTTGAGCTTCTCAAATAAGGAAACAACGATTCAAAACCCTTGGTGAGGGTGAGGATGAGGATATATATGGAGAGATATAGAAACATAAATAGATAGAGAGGGAGAGACAAATATAATGATATAGAGAGAGATGGGTAAAGAGATAAATCCCCATGGACATGTGTCATCTTTGGATTGTTCACACATAAAAGTTGCTCAAAAACCAGTCTTTGTTTCCCTTTATATCTCTTATTTTTATCTCATCTCCTATCTCTCTCTATTCCTCTCTCTATAAATGTATCTCTTTTTCCCTATATATCTCTTATTTTTCTCCTATCTATCTCTCTCTATTCACATCTCTATAACTATATATCTTTCTCGAGCCATGTATGTCTCCCTCTCTCCCTATTTATCTATCTCTATTCCTATCTCTATAAATATATCTCTTTCTCTCCCTATTTATCTTTCTATATTCTTCTCTCTATAAATTTATCTCTTTCTCTCCCCATCTATCTCCCTCTCTCCCTTTTTAATTTCCTTTAAATACATCTCTTTGTCTCCTCTATCTCTTTTTCTCTTTCTCTTTTGCCACCTCTCTCTTAATTTTCTCTCTTTTCCTCTATATCTCTTCTCTCTCTTCTTCATGCTTTATCTCTCTTTCTATATTCCCCTCTCTATGTTGCATTGATTTTACTAATGACACACCAAAGAAAAATAAAATGTAAAATTTGTAGCTAAGAGGCATTTTCTCTTCAAAGGATCAAGTTGGGTTTACTTTCATGGTCACTTCTTTCCTAAGAGTTGCTTTGATATAAGTAATTTCTAATATTCATAGATAATAATTCTTCCAATACATATGCATCAAGACATTGATGAATTAGAATTTAGCATACTAAAAGCTATAAACATATATCATCTCATTACAAAAGAAGAGCCCATTTCTACCATCACATAATTGTATCAGTATCAAGTTAACATGTATAATACAACATAGCTTACCACTAAAAATTCTTTGGAAAAATTAATTCTATGATATGTATGGTATCCATCATAC
>VDFB02159741.1:0-23930 GCA_007258455.2 Sequoia sempervirens
ACATTGAAGAAAGGGAAAACCAAATTGCAATAGTTGAGGATGTTGCAATTAAAACAAAGTTTGCAATGATGTATGGGGATCTAGTGTTCAATGAGGAACCTGATGAAGACCAAGAGTTTCTTGAAGAAGAGATCGCAAAGATAGAGAAGTTGTTCATGCAACAATAGAGACAGTAGTATTCAATAGTGAGGAAGATGTTGTGACAGAAAAAGTCAATGAGGTAAAATCTATTTTTTTATGAGTTTTATAATATTGTATTTGTAAAGGATTTGAATTGTGAGATGAGAAAAAGAGTTAGAAAAGAAAAAGGATTGTGAGGATCCAGAGTGGTATATAGATGTATACTTGCAGGTAGTGGCTATGGAGGAAGCTACAAGAGAGATTTGGTGGAGGTGGCCGGTTTGTGGTGGATCAAAACCCACTAAAGAGAAGAGGAGTATAGAGATTATTTGGAGGATGGTACATGGTGGATACAAGTCCACGAGAAGAGAGAAGAATGGAGTGTAGAGTTTTCAAAGGAAGAGGTTGTTTGTTCTAGAGTGTTGGAAGAAGAGAAGGGAGAAAAAAAAAGAGGTAATAGTTTCGGTGACAGAGTTTGCTGAAGATTGCTTGCAATTCGAAAGGGTGGTACTACCACTCAACTCCATTTTGTGAATCCATATTCACAAAAAATTTCCTACCCTAGGTATCTAATGTAGGAGCATTTAGGGGTACTAGCAATCTTACATCACCCAAAAAATATTGTTATTTTAATTTGGTTTATTTTCAATAAGGGCTTAGGGGTTAGGATAATACATATTTTAATTTGCGACTTAGTAATATTCTTTGTGGCAAAAATTGTAAATGTAATTTTTGAGAAATTATGCTCTAGTAAATGTTTCAAAGGCATAAATGGTGGAATATTCCATTTGGGCATCTCATTTCTAGGTGGGACCACTTGGAATGCATGTTATTGCATGTTCAATTGATTTCTTTGCATGCATTTGCATGTTAGCCACAAGCATTGCATGTTGTTGCATGTCTGGGTTGTAATTATGAGACCTAGTCTCAGTAAAATGGTCATAATTTTTCCATACCGTAACAAAATTAAGAATTTCAAAATGATCTGAAAAGATGAAAATGAGACACACAAAACCCATAAACCATTTGAGGCAATTTTGACAAATGATAGAGCATTGATAGGCAAAAAGTGATGGGTTTTCCTGGTGATTTTGTGGAGGTTGTTTTGAGAAACCAATAGTGGTTTCTTCTCATACAATTTTTATATATTGATGCTTGCTCATTTGGTGAAGGTGGGGGCTTTGGTGAGTTGGTGGTTGCATATCCAGATGCTGTTGGAATAGTGTTGGAAGGTTGAGCTGTAGATTTTTGTATGTGTGAAGCCCATGTTGTATGTGAGCATATGAGCTCCATGATTATGCAATTCATTTTCAGACTTTGAACTTAATATATGTTGCAAATTTCTCTTCCATATTTTGTTGTTAATTTTTATTTGCAACCTTCTTGCATAGTGGTGTATGCTTGTTTGGTTTTAGATTTGAAAGGGAGAGTCTCCCATTTCATCAGTGGACATAGCAATTTTTTTTATAAATATTTTAGATCTAGGTGACACTATGCATAAACCTC
The DNA here is from genome assembly GCA_007258455.2 of Sequoia sempervirens. NCBI lineage: Eukaryota > Viridiplantae > Streptophyta > Pinopsida > Cupressales > Cupressaceae > Sequoia > Sequoia sempervirens. The sequence continues at coordinate 1,627 of VDFB02159741.1, forward strand.
CAAAGCTAAAACACTCCACTATGGGCGCCTCTCCCCTACTCAATGCATATATCACAAATTTAAGAGCTCAAATGTTTTCAAAATATGTGATGAATAAAAGATAGAGTTGGATTTTTATTAACAAATTGTATTAATGTTGCAAGGAACATTTCTTCACCTGAGAAATGGAGCAAATAACTACCCAATGCCTAGTGCATGTTTACCTCATTTCTCCCACATCCAAGCTGCATTAGGACAAAAAACATCATTACTGTAGTACCCCTCCAGTTGCTACTATGTGTATCAGATTGCTTGTGTTCGTTTGCTAGTCGTTTAGTTGTTTTGGATACTATATTGTATTGCTTCTAGTTATGCCACTGATGTTATGTTAGTTGTTAAACTCTGTGGATGATTCATTGAATATCTAGATTATCAAGTTAAGTTCATATGAAGACATTATGAATGATGTGTGTGTGTTATAATGGTTATGTTGTTTTTGAGTTTTAATGTGGTTATTATGATGTGATTGATGTTTATGATATAATGATGCTTGTCAGTTTTGTGAAGAAGACAGTGTAGCACTACTCACTTGTGAGTACCCTGTTACGCTGCGATTATTCTTCATGGTGTGTTCTCCGATATATGATGATATGTTTAACAAGTGATGTTTTATGCAGATACAGGTACCGGGTATCGGCTCCACCTGCTTGTCCGGTCTGAGCATACCCTAATCCAATGAAATTATGTTGATTGGGAGATAGTGTCAGGGCCTCGTTTAACCATCATTCTTGATTGAACGAGTATCCAATTGTCGCCTGTTGTCGTTTGTTGTTTTGTCTTGTCGTGTCAATTTTGTTTGTATTATTTTATTTGGAAATTAATTATTGTTTAATTTAGTTAAATGGCTTATTTGTTAATATATTTGATTAAATGTAAATTTGTTTAAATATTAGATTAAATGTTTATGAGTAAGGTTTGATTTATTAAAATAAATTAAACAAGTTATTTATTTAAAAGTGAATGTTAATTTTGAAAAAGGTAATTATTTAAATGTAACTGTGGAATTAATTGTGCAAACTGGATTCTTGTGAAAAATTAATATTTTAAAAGAGTTGTTTTCAACAAGTTTAAAATATCTGAAAACATGAGTTGAGGGATAATATCTTAGATATTTAATGATTATAACTGATTGAGCAATTTTCGAATGCATGACTACAATCAGTTAAGTTTTGTAACTTGAGGTAATTAAATGCATTAAAAGCTTTTGGGGGTTGCAATTTCATGCATGACAATTTTTGGAAGAATTTTTGCATGGCAGTAGTTTTCAGGAAATTTTTGCACGGCAGTTGCTCTGAAAAAATAAAAACTTTCATCTCAGATTTTGTTTGCAAGCGTAAAATTGAATTGGACTGTTCCGGATCTCATCAAAAAATAGCCAGTGTTAAAAGTAGGATTGACAGAAGCTTCAAATTTCATTTTTAGCTCAACTTTCAAGCTTTTAAAACAGGTTCCCTTCTCATTTGGCAATATTTTTATCTTTATTTTCTGAAAATTTTGCTAGAAAATTTTGGTTACACTGGATGATATCTATGTTTTTCTGTGGAAAAGATTGTCTAGCTCAACCTGTACAATCGAAAAGAAAACCCACGCCCAATCAGTATACACACAAATTTATTAAATTCTGTTTTGTGAACTCTGCTTCTTGTTGACAACGTTGATCTTTCCATGTTGATCTTCTTAGCTGTAGTTTGATTTTTTTTAAACATTATAGGAACTTTTTTTTGAAGAGATCCTTTCTTCCCAATGGCGCCACTCTATATATATGGTTATCCAACTTCAATATCTACCGTAACTTGCAAAATTTCTTATGCTATTATTCTTTCTGACTGATTTTCTCTCTCTCTCTCTCTGTTCGTCAGTGGGGTCTAATCATTGTGTCACACAATTGATGTGATTTTGAATCCTTAGATCTTAAGGAAATTTCCATAACAAGCTGCGACCTGGGGGATCGAAGGTCATTCTTATATAATAATTCCTTTCATCTTGTTGGCTACATGATTATAGCGCATGACCTCTTTTCAGATTGTTTCTTTGGGATTCATTGATATTCTTTTCAAGGACAACATCGTTGTTTTATAAATAATGGAAATGGTTCACATCTCTTGTAACGATTTTGAGAATGGTTTTAGATATGGCATTGCAATCAAAAGTGTGCCCTTCCTGTAGGTTGCATGTAATTAATCGAGCAATGGCCATTCCTTCCCTTGTATAAATGTGTGGTTATAAATACATTTCCCCATAATAAAATCTATAAAGGATAACCAATCCTAGTCTTGTCCCTTATAATCTGTAGCCTGTGAATAGCATTCTAATTTCAAACTTTTGTTGAAAACAACACCATCTGATCTCACCTTAGGCTGCCAAACTCACATAGCTAAGTGTTTGCTTACATTGAAGAAGAGTGGAAAATTTTTCCCCTAGGCAGCGACTACTTTAGGTAGACTGGTAGCCTTTGAATTCAACTATCGTTCCTTAAATATGTTTCTGAGTGGCGCTTATAGTATCTCAAATCTGCGCCAATATATATTAAATTATATTCATCAGTCGCCTGATTTTCTTTCATTGGCCATAGCCATGGGTGATATTTATCCTCCTATAGGCGAGCACTAAAACCTGGAGATTGTAAAAGTATTAATACATATGTGATAAATCGATAGAAAATAACCAATAATCATTTTAATTATTTTCAATTTCTAGCTTTCTGTGTTACTTCGGTAGAAGCCATTCACACTGGCATTTGAATTTCTTATCCATTGATATGGGCGAATTCTGTATAACCTCCATAGGAATAACCTTTGTTGGTGAATGCCAACACAAATTACTATTGTGGCTGCCGTACTTGACCATGGTAGGGTGTTTAGATTTAAATAACTTCCCTATTTCATTTGGCATCTATCGCAGTTGCTATGCTTGAACATAGAAGGGTGCAAACTTTTTATAAACTCCTTGATCATAATAGAGAAATCCTCTCAGCATGGCGTAATTTCCTTATAAGGCGCCTGGACTGTTGTTTTGTAATCTTCTGTGTAGTGTTGACTGGTTGTTTGCATGGTGCATGATCCCGTCCTTGATCTGGCCTTAAGTTTTTCTTTAATTAATCTGATTCTTGATTTTATGCGTCCGTAATTCTATATTTGTGAATAGCATTTTCATCTCTATCTCTCCATAAGCGTTCACTAAAATTAGAAGTTTTTGATTTTTCTTTAAAAAAATCCTCATGGTTAACTCAAGTTTAATATGTTTGCATAGCGCCACTTTTAGAAGGATTATATAAAGTGTTTGTTGTGTTAATGAGTATAAGTAGATCGATTTCCTTTAACTGTTAGTTGAAATTATTTCTGAACCAAAATTCATGAGTAGTGATACGAACTCTGAGTTGTATCATGCATGGCAGTAATATCAAGTATTTTTATTTACTTAGTTTTCATAAATTTGTGTTGACTATTGACTACCTATCTTGCTTGATACGTGGTCCTTCTGTTCTTGATTTGTTGAAGTTTATAAGTTATCTGGAACATTATTATTTGATAAAATATATGGGAGTCATAATAGTGTGGGTTTCACTTTCTTCCATGCGCGACTGTTAGAACATATGGATTTGTTATTCTATTGATAGAAATTTGTTGTGAAAATTTGCATATATCGAAAGATTTATAAATGCAATTAAATTATAATATTTATGATATAGAAAGCTTCATATTATTTTGAATTAGGATAAGATTTAAGACATTTATAATTGTCTATATATTGTAAAATATATCTCTAGCTCTTTATTATAAGAGTTAGTTTATATATATATATATAATAGTGGACATGAAATTCTTGTTAATGAGTTTTAATTTCGATGATTATGACATTTAAATTGTGGATTAATGGGTTATTATTATTTAACTATTCTTTTATTTGATTCTATATCAAGTAAGCTTTTGTAGAAGAATATTTGGAACACTTGGACAAATTGATTAATTTATTTAAAAGTCATAAAGATTTGATCATTGTGCTTGATGGGTGATAAATATTTGTTTACATTTTATGAATGTTCTTTGGTGTTATTGAGTTCTTCAATCTTCCAGGGGATAGGAGAAGTAAATTTGATTTATAAGTATAATATGCTTGTACTTGGTTGTACAATGGCTATGAACTATTTCAGAAGTTATCCATTCATGATTTATCTGTCACTTTTAAGGTATTATGAGATTATATGGTCTATGTCATGTAGATGACGTGATCATTCGAGATTTTTCTTTTTATGCTTAATGACTTTCTGTTATATCTGATGTTGAGTTATGTGCACTTTTTCTTCCAAAGACTCGAGTGTTGATTTTAAAAGAAAAGAACTTTTAATAATTGTTTATTAATGTTCTTTTATCATAATCTATTTTGGACTTTGCCACGCAAGAGTTAATTGTTACCTTTGAGGTGTTTGAACTATTCTATGATTGGACCATGTATGAGATATGTTTTAATATGGCGTTGATGTATACGCATGTTGGCAGTCCTTAGTATTTTGATGTTGTGTCATGTTTCTAGGAAGAGTGGCTTGCAATAGGGGCCGGAATTCTAAGTGGCTGCTAGGGTAACCTATCGTGGGTTTTTGTAATTCAGTGAAAACTTTAATAAATAAACCTGGGGTTCATTAAATAATAAAGATTAACGAAATGCTTCACCTAGCACCTTAATGCTTGTATAAATTAAGGGTAGGTTGAGAAGGCCTGGAATGGCTTATTCATTTACCTTGTCTTCTTGAAAGGTAATTTGACTCCACATGAGTTTGTCTAGGGGTCGGGAATCGGTATAGACTGCCAGGGTAACTCTAGATGAGGGCCAATAGCCTAGGAAGATTCACCAGGGTAACTTAGAACAACTATGTGATGACACTCTGTCCTCAAACATGTTTGTGGTCTCTTATGTAGAGTCACCTGTGTTACTGTTGTTGTCTATGAAAGTTTATTTGTGATCTAGTAATTAAGATACTGTTCTGTCATTAAATGTTGTCAACCATGTAATGTATTGTCTATTCTTTGTTGTATGTTTGACTGTTTTGTGGACCTGTCATTATCTCCTAGCACGGAGGGAGTGGACCTTTGGGTTCCACGCGGTTGGGAGGAAACTGTGCTATATCCTACTTGAATCCGCTTACAGATATTCTATACTTGGATAACAATGTTCGTGGAACAGGTTCCTGATCCTTCAGTATTCGTGATGTTGGACGTTGAGCATACTCATGAACAAAGTTGACAACGTGATATATATTCTTCATCTTTATTGTACATTCTCTTGTTGCCAGAGTGGATGCATAGGAAAATGAGTAGTTCTAGATGTCAAAGGGCATATTTTAAAACAAGTTTTCACTTCTTGTAAATGGGTAAATTTTTTGAGGATTCATTTTATTTGGAATAACATTTTTACTAAAATGGTAAAATTCTACATGGGAAATGTAAGTGAAAATGGGAAAATCACTTCTAGCTTTCAAAAGGAGGAAAAATATTGAAGTGTGAAAAGATGGTGTGGTATATTCTTTAATGCTTGTTTAGTTACACATTAGAAGGTTGAGTTGGTGCCAGGTGTCAATTGTGTTTTCAATTTGAGTTTTCTCCCTTCTCATTTAATGTGTTTTCTGTGTCATTTGTAAGAGGTTTTGAGATTTGGGAGAACTTTGTAAATGGGTGGGATTGTAAAAGTCTTTGATTTTTGTTGTAGGGTGTTCAGTCTATGTCTATAAGTCATTCATGATAGTATTACTATATCTTGAGTTGTGCAGATATGAATACACATTACAATGTAGTTCTATCCAATTTTGAAATGTAGTGTTCTTTAAATAATATAATCATTGATTATTGATTTCTTTATGAAAATTTTCTACATTTAATTATTTTCATGGTTTATTTTCTATTCAAGGAATAGTGTAAATTTTTTTCTTGCAAATAATGAGAACATTATGGTTTTGAATGGATTACTAAGTATGATTACATTGTAAGCTCTAGTAGGTCTCATTATCATAAGGTGATAATGCTCTATATGACCATCAAGGTAAGTTTGAATGTTGTGATACAAAATGCATGATATTAATACTTTCTAGCCCATGATAGGCAAAAAACATTCTCTTTGCATATCCCAATCTCATAATTACTTTCAAAATTATAAATCGTAAGCCATCCTTAACTTATTCATAACTATTTTCTTGCTTCATACTTGGATTTAAAGGATTACAAGGAAATATCCCTTTTCATAACCAATTTATAAATCCTTGTTATAATTATATGAAGTCTTTCATCTGCTAGGAATTGTGTTGTAATTTTGTCATATATTAGCTCATTCAGTATCTTGAAAGGGGAACTCACCTAGGTTTTGAAAATCCTAAAGTGTAGAGGAAAACAATATTTAAGTGTGTTTCCTATACATTGGTTGATATCTCAGTGTTTCTAATCATAAGAGTTGGAAATTTTTTAGGATTCATTGGGATGCAAATTGGAGAACCAACAAAATGCCAACAAAAAGCTTGTATTAATGAGATCAAGGAGGAACAAACATTATTTGTTGAATGTACAATGGGAAATTTTTTTCCAATCCAAGAAATACCAATCAATCTTCCAAGTATTTTGAAGATTGAGTCATTTCTATATGTGATCAATTTTTAAAGTACTTATGTTGATGGGTATGTAAGTCAAATGAATGTTTTAGTTGATTTTAATTATAAAATCTTGACTCACAAGGATAATTGTGTTACTATGAATCCTCAAAATATTTTAAATCAACGAAAGAATGTAACCACTTTTATTGTTCAATAAATACCTATTTTTTCTATGGAGAATTCAAGAAGATTATTTAAAGGTCTCAGATATTTCTCTTTCCATGTATTTATCTTCAATATCAAAGCCACAACCTTCAAATCCCAGTTATATCAAAGTGGTGCAACAAAAACATGGCAATGAGTTTATTTTTTAGGAAACTACTCCATCACACAAGAAATCAAGGATGTAGATTTTGTTGGGAAAATGTGTCTCAACCTTGCAATGCCCCTGAAAGCTAAATTTTATTTATATTTTATTATTGTAAATTTGGATCGTTCATCATTTTGTCTTAGATATGATAGTTGATATTTTATTAGCTTGAATTATCGTAAAAAGTAACCCTATTTTATGAGGGTGTTGTATTATGGTTGTGTAGTGTAATGTATTTTGAGAGTCTGATAGCGATTGTGTTGCCTCTGGATCTCTGGTTGGTGATACTCCTATGAGAATCTTGCTCTACAAGTATATTGTAATCTTTGTGACTTCTGAATAATATATTGGACAACTTTTGGAGTGTGGGTTTTTTCTCCCGAGAGGGTTTTCCCCATGTAAATCACCGTGTTGTGGTATGCATGATATTTATTTTTATTTTTGTTTAAGTTTCTATAATTGTTAAAGATCTGTAAATTTTTGCATCCTCCTCCTCTCAAGATTAGTGTAGGAATTTTTTCGCTACCTTAGCTTCCTTACAAGTATCAGAGCCTGATCACCTTTGGTTTCGGTTGTGGATTGTTGGGTTTTTTGATTTAATCTATATTTGAGTGAGAGCTTGTGTAGAAAACACTTTGTGATCTTGTTGTAGGAATTTTTAGAAGACAAGTTCATCAGAGAGAATAGAGGTGGATAATTTTTTTGGAAATAACTTTGAGATGTGGAAGCTAAAGATGGAGGATCTATTGATAGATCGAGATCTGTGGGATGTTGTTGATTTAAAAAGTTTCAAGGCCTGCAGATCCTACTTTGGCTACTGAATATGATGTTATGGATCATAAAACCAAGGGTCTAATTAGATTGTTCTTGGAAATCTATTTTAATAAATGTCCATGAAGAGACCTCTGCATAAAAACTATGGACAAAAATTGGTGAGATGTATTAAGCCAAATTTTTAGTGAACAATATTTTCTTGAGGAAGAAATTGTATTCCTTGAGAATGGAAGAGGGTGGATGAATTACTGACCACTTGGAAGCATTCAATATGTTGGTGGATCAATTGGCATCAGTTGGTGTCAAAATGGATGAGGATAAATGTAAGATCTTGCTTTATTCTTTGTCTAATTCGTGGGATTCTCTTATGGCTATTGAGAGTACTTCTGTTATATTGAAGATTGAATATGTGGTGGGTTCTTTGCTTTCTGAAAAGATGAGGAAGGTATCCATCAATGTTAAGGAGGCCCTACATGTTCATGGAAGACTAAGGAAAAATGTAAGAAGAATGAGAAGCATGATAAATCCAAGTCCAAGGGGAGATCCAAATCTCCTTGAAATTCCAAAGTTACTTGTTGGAACTGCAGTAAGACTAGACATATTTGTAAGGATTGGAAAGAAGAAATTTGATTATGATTATGAGTCTGAGAAGGAAGATGATAATGCATTCATTGCAGCTTTGGAAACTCGTGTAGGTAATGATGCATAGTTAATTGACTTAGGTGCATCTTTCCATATGACCTTTAATAGAGATTCATTTTCTAAATATGAAGAATTTGATGGAGGTAAGGTGTACTTGGGTGATGATTCTTATTTAAATATTGTTGGCCATGGTAAATTTAGAATTAGGTTTCCTAATATAAAAAGGGTTAATGGTGTGTTGCATATCCCTAGATTAGCACAAAAATTGTTAGCTATGAGAAAACTAATAGATGCAGGTGTGCAGGTAGTATTTTATGATGCAAGATGCAAGATGGTTAGAGGTGCTATGGTGATTGCTAGAGGTTTTAGATATGGAACATTGTATAAGGTTTATGCATGCACTATTGAATGCAATTGTACTTCTGTGAAAATCAAGTCTATGGAAGAGGTGAGGGTTTCATCTTCAGTAGATGGTCATAGATTTTGGGTACCCAAGGGTGCTCTTTCTTTTGAATCAATGTTACCTATAGAGAAAATGGGAACTAGATACTTGTTCACATTGAAGAAAAGGGTCTAAGGACCTTGAATAATAAAAACCTTATTGAAGGGTTGTTTGATTATAATCTTGAATTTGATTTATGTGAGCATTGTATTTATCAAAAACAAAGCCGCATTCATTTTTACTTGAGCTCTCATAAATCTTGTGGTAACTTGGATCTTATTCATTCTGATGTGTTTGGTACTATAGATGTTCCTTCAATTGGTAAATCCATATATTATGTTTCTTTTATTGATGATTATAGTAGAAGGACATGGGTATACTTTCTAAAGAGAAAATATGAAGTTTTTAGTCATTTTAAAGAATTTAAAGCAATGGTTGAGTTGCAGAGTGGAAAGAAAATAAAATTTTTGAGGACTGATAATGATGGTGAATTTTTCTCTAATGATTTTGATATATTTTGTAAAGATTGTGGTATTCATAGACAAAGACAACTCCATATTCTCCACAATATAATGGAGTTACAGAAGGAATGAACATGACACTGATGGAGAAGGCTAGGAGTGTGTTGAGTGGTTCTGGTCTAGAACTAAGGTTTTGGGCTAAATTTGTTTCCACTGCTTGTTACCTAATTAATAGGTCTCCTACATCATCTCTTATTGATAGGATGCCAATAGAGGCATGGTCGAGCCACAAGCCTTCACTAGGAAATCTTAGAGTTTTTGGTTGTGAGGCATATACACATGTGCCAAAGGAGAAGCAAACAAAGTTGGAGAACAAGGTTGTGAAATGTATCTTCATCAGGTATAGTTATGGTATGAAAGGATACAAGCCTTGGGATCCTGTTGCAAAAAAGGTAATATATAGTAGAAATGTTGTTTTTAGAGAAACTAAGACTTGTTCTGTTATATTGCAGCCAAAAGAAAATAAATATGAATATGTGATTCAAATTCCTTCTACACCTAATAAAGTTGAATTGAGGCCCATGGATAGACAAGAAGTTGGGGAGAGGTCATCTAGCTCTGAATCTTCACAAGAGAAGGAAGAACCTTCAACTCAATTTGTTTGTAGGTCTACAAGGCATAGACAACCACCTGAAAGTTATTCACCTTATGATTGGAGATGTATTTTTCTTTGAATACTAACATGGATGAACCCAAATTAGTAGAAGAGGCATTAGGTATGAATGGTGTAGAATCTTGGAAGATTTCTATGGATGAAAAAATGATAGCTTTGAAAAAGAATGATACACTAGGATCTTGTACCATTGCCTAAAGGAAGAAAACTTGTTGGTTGAAAATGGGTGTTCAAGAAAAAGATTGGTTCAAATGGAGGTATTGAGAAGTACAAACCAAGGTTGGTTGCAAAAGGTTACTCTCAAGTTGAGGGTGTTGATTATGGTGAGATATTTTCTCTTGTTGCAAAAATGACATCCATTAGATTTTGTAATGTCCCCTTCTCAGCGGTGATCGTTTCAGTTGACCGTTAGCCTATTCCGGAGACCCGTAGGCTATGCAGATGGTGAAATTAGGGTTTCCTAGTTTTGAGGAGGTTGTTGCTTGGAGTTTGGGATTCTGATTGCGAATTCTTTCTGGGTTTTCAGAGAGCTTCGCAGTGGTGTGTTCAGTTTGGCATTCCGAGCAACTTCGCGAATTTACTATTTTTAGTAAATTCTATTTCTGGCAGTGGACAGTTTGGGTTCAGTTCAGTTGGACCTCTTCTTCAGTTGTTTCAGCAGGCACTTCAGTTCTTGGCCTTGGGCGCATTTTTCTTGGAGAGATAAGTATTTTCATTATAATATTATTATTTTAATATTATACCCCCTTGCCTAGTAGTACAACTTTAAGTTGTTTTTAAAAAAGGGGACTTTTGAGGGTCAAGGCATCATAAGGAGATAAATTATATTTTATAAAGTCAAATATTAAGCTTTTGAAAAAGGACGCCTACTTGAAGGTTTGACTTTATTTTCAAATGTGAAATAAGCAAAAGTGAAAATGGACGCCATCTTTTAGAGGGAAAAGGTGAATTTGAAATTAGCGTTTTGGGCGCCCTCTGGAAGCTTCTAGATGTTTCTCTCTCGTGTATTTATTCAGGCCTCAACTCTTCATTTGGGATCTTTTGTCTACTACACCATTATGCTGCTGGATTGTATTCAGGCACTCGCTTCGAGGGAAGCACACCTCCTAGCATTGGCTCACCTTCTTGCTTGAAAGATAGCAACTAGTTGAGAGGTTAGCTTGTAGTTGGGTTGTTTGCATTTTAGTTGAGTTGTTTTGCATTTGTTAGATGTTATTCAAGTATTTTGTCATATTTCAGAGTTGTTGATGTTGCATAGCTGTAGCAAGTTTTCTTTCAAAACTCAAAAATACAAAAAGATATTGTTCTGGGTGTTGGCTATTTCATCTTGTCTCTAAGGGGCGACCCTTCTTGCAAATTTGTGGAATTTATAACGAAGTTTCTGATTTTTCCTTGCAAAATCGCCCCTACTAGTGGGCCGTACCATTTGGGAAGTGTCTTGGGTTGTGTGCAAAATAAATAGGAGTTATTGGGTGAGGTTATAAGTGTTCTTTGGGGGCGTCTTTGTCTTTAGAACATTTTGCACTTTATCTCATGCCATTAGGGAGTGTTTTGAGCAAGTTATGAGCATTTGAATGGCTATTATGTTGCAGATTTTCATCATTCTATGTGCAGGTCTGATAAAGCAGATTTAAGAAAGTTGTCCCTTGATTGAGATTCGAGTATTGGAAAGCGAGTTTGATATTGTGAATGCTTACTAATCATTTGCAGCTTGGAAAGACATCAAAACTTCAGTTTAAGAGAATATTCTATCTTATTGTAAGCTGCTAGTAGTACTAACAACATTTCCTCTCTTATCTCTCATTTCACTGAATTGTAATTCCCACTGAATAAGTGGAAGAGGCTGGCTTGCCGCCTGTTTACTTGTTTGCATTGTAATTTCCTAAGTCTCCGCCATATGGTCGCCTCTTATCCATCACAGGGTTTGAGTAGCACATACTTGGTGTTGAGCTAATTTTCAGTTTTGCACTAGATAGGGATCCTCTGACCGTATGCTCGTCGTTCGCCGGCGCATCTCTGGTTAGAGTTCTTGTTCAACACTTTCCTTTGAGATCCTCTGACCAATGCTCACACCTTGCCCACATCGGGATCCTGGTGTACATTCTGGTTAGAGTTACTTTCCGCATCGTTTTGGGTTTATGCTAACCTTAACGAGTGCGTGTTGCATTGTAATCATTTGTGAAAATTCAAAAAAAAAAATTGGTCCGGTTCATTACAGATTTTTTCTTTCTATTCTTGCTGCTTATGATTTAGAGGTTGAGCAAATGGATGTGAAAAATACTTTCCTTCATGGTGACTTGGAGGAGGATATTTATATGACACAGCTAGAGCACTACGTGGTGAAAGGTAAAAGTAAATTGGTTTGCAAATTGAAGAAATTTTTGTATGGCCTAAAACAAAGTCCTAGGATGTGGTACCAAAAAATTGATACATGTGTTGAGTTTGGGATTTGAGCATTCTAAATCAGATCATAGTGTTTATTATAAAATTGATGGCGATTGTTTCCTATTTATTACATTATATGTTGATATGTTATTTATTGGTAGAGGGAAAGGTATGATTTTAGAATAAAGTCTCAACGTGCTACTTTTGAAATGAAAGATCTTGTTGTGGCTAAACACATTCTTGGGATGGAAATTAAAAGAGATGGAGTGAACAGAAAGCTATGGATTGGTCAAAGTATGTCAATTCAATTTTATAGAGGTTTGATATGCAGGATTGTAGACCATTGTGTGTGCATGTTTCAACTGGAAATTTTTTTATCTATTTCAGATTGTCCAACATCCCTATTAGAGATGGAAGACATAAGTAGAGTGCCTTACCAAAGTGCAGTTGGAATTTTGATGTATGTTATGGTTTGTACTAGACTAGAAATTTCCCAAGCAGTGCAGGTTCTTTCCAGACACATGTCTAATCCTGGTAGAGTTCATTGGGATGCAGTTAAAAGAGTATTTAGATATATGTGTGGTACCTTAGAGTATTCCTTGTGTTATCATAGTAATTTGACTGAAGATGATATTTCCCTTGATATTGATCGTTATGTGGATTCAGAATGGGTAGGTGATGTTGATAGTAGACAATCCACTAGTGCTTATGTGTTTAATTTATTTGGTGGTGCAATCAATGGGATGAGTAGGCAATAGGCTATGGTTGCTTTTTCCACTACTAAAGCTGAGTATATGGTAGATACTTATACTTGTAAAGAAGCCATTTGGCTTAAGAGACTGTGTTCAGACATTTAAATAAAACAAGGTTCAATGATAATTTGTTGCAACAATCAGAGTGTGATATGTCTAGCTAAGAAACCAACATTTAATGCTAGGACCAAGTACATTGATGTACAATATTATTTTGTGAGAGATATGGTCGAAGATAGTAGGGTGAAGTTGGTTAAGGTAGAGAATTTGATGAATTTTGTTGATTCTTCAACTAAGCCTCTGGCATAGAGAATTTTAGGTCGTGTTCAGGGACTATGGGCCTTTAAGCTCCTAACAATTAAGAGATGATGATTATACACCCTCTTGTTTCTCTTGGAAGGTGTTTGGCAAGTGGGAGATTTGTTGGGAAAATGTGTGTCAACCTCGCAATTACACAAGGTACTATTGATATTTCAATGACGAGGGGTCCCCCCCCTTGTGAGGGGTCCAGGGGGATGATTCCCTCGACAGGAGGTCTAGGGGTCACACACTCGGCAGAGGCTCGAGGGTAGTGCCCTCGAAAGCTAAATTTTATTTATATTTTATTATTGTAATTTTGAACCGTTCATCATTATGTCTCATATCTGGCGATTGATATTTTTTTAGCTTGACTTGTCCTAGAAGGAAACCCTATTTTATGACGGCATTGTATTACAATTGTGTAATGTGATATATTTTGAGAGTCTGGTTGGTGATACTCTTGTGAGAAGCCTTCTCTGCAAGTATATTGTAATCTTTGTGATTTTTGAATAATATATCAGGCGGCTTTTGGAGTGTGGGGTTTTTCTCTCGAAAGGGTTTTCCCCACGTAAATCACTATGTTGTGGTATGCATGATATTTATGTTTATTTTTGTTTAAGTTTTTCTAACTGTTAAATATCTATAAATTTTTGCATTGTCCCCCTCTCAAGATTAGTGTAGGAAGTTCTGCTACCTTAACTTCCTTTCAAAATTTCCAGCTCTCAAAGATGATTTGAGATCCTAATATTACTAAGATTGTCATTTTGGAAGAGTTAGAGTTGTTGAAAGTTTCCATTAATTTATGGAAGATTGTCATGCCCAATTTTCAAAACAATTTAATTAAAGAAATAATTACAAATATTTTAAGTTGGGTCCAATAACTTTATTTTATAAGGAAAACTCAACTATTATTATTTTAATAAATTGGTCATTTAAATGAGATATCATAAGGCCTCATATACTATTTATTTAAAAGAACACATTTTTGGACGGATTTTTAGGAGAGAAATGAAGATTCAAATTGAGAATCCAAAAAGGAATTTTTAAAATGAGGGAAAATTGATCAAATTGATCATCCAATGCCACTGTTTTCAAGTCCTTTTTTAGAGATTCGACAATCAAGGATGAAAACCCTTGGTATAAGAGATTTAGAAGACAATTGATTTTATTTTATTTTCAATGTAGGATTTAATGACAAATTTCTCTTCTCCATTTGAAGTGATTCTATATCAAGGTTGCATTTGTGCTCAAATTTCACAATACGATTTTAGTTTTAGTTTGTTACAATGCCAAATCATTGTGATATTTATTTTAGTGTATAGTAAATAATATTTTGTGTTTTGCTGATAATATATTTTAAGGGTAATTCGTGCACCTTGCGTCAATATCTATCAACATTTAGATTTGTACAATAAATTTGTGAGTAGATCTTGTTATAGTTTACTACTGCAAGGAATAAAATATATTTTTTGAGTTGCAAATCTAATTCTAGGTTATCTATGATGTTTGAGGGTTTTAATTATTGCTATCATAAAAAACTTTGATGTTCATATTTTTTATTTAATTAAATCAGCATTCTTATTTAGATGTATAAGGATTTCCATGTGTATCCCAACCATTAATATTTAGACATGCTATGAAAATTGTGTTTGACATATGAGGTTTTCCATATTTATATCAACATTATTTATTGTTGGATCTGCTGTAATAACCATGATGTTTTGATGTATGAAGGTTTCCTAAATTTATTATTGTTGATTAGCATTTTATTATTGGAGTTTTACATCTACATTTTATATTCTATATTTATTTCAACTTGCAAAAATAAAAACAATTGCATGTTTTGAAATATTTCTAGCTAGGGAATTAAGCATGAAAAAGAAGTAGCTCACTCAATAGAGCCACTTTCATCTTACATTTTGCATCAACAAACCATCCCACAAGCTCAAACATGGCTCAATCAACAGATCTTGTAGCCCATAGTGATTTAAGACCTAGGATATTAAGCATGAAAAGAAGGTTAGAGAGCGCAAAAATATAGAAGGTGACAACTCCAAGGGACTAAAGCATATGGACTCACATGCTTTTCAAGCAATATCTAACTTGGTGAATTTTGACACCTTGGTCACCCAATCAACATGACCCCTTCATGTCAACCCCAATGAGTTGCTTAGCATGCTCTTCCTTTAATACCCAAAAGCAAGGAAAATAACTACAAATACCCAAATCCTAAAAATGCTAAAACTCTAGACAACTATACATAAGGTAAAGTGATAAAATTTCAAGCTCATAGATGATATTATTGAAGTTCTCTTTAATTGTAAAGTGAAAAATACCATCCTTTTCTTTCTCAAAGGAGTTCCTTCTAAACAAGAGGCTTTTAAATGGACCATCAATAACTAGGAACAAAATAGTTAGGCTATAGAGGCATTTAGGGGGTGGGAAAATCGTATGTTTCCTCCATATTCATTGAACCAAAACATGATTGAATTGTAGATTTTTCATGCAAATTTTTTTTTATGTCCAAGCATGGGACCTTCACTTTCACCCAAAAGGAAAATCCAAGTCAAAATATCCTATGGGTTGAATCTATATTCCCTATCTTATCCTTTTTCCCTCTTCTATAAGACATAATGTCTCAAGTACGTAAGGTTCTTTGGTAAAAATGTAACTTTTGATAAGTGAGCCAACTTGTGAGTTCAACCAAGGGTTTTCATTGAGGTGGACTTAACCCAACTCCTTTTACAAATCATCAAGCCAGTTGGTGTTACTTTTGAATTTGCTCAACAAATTAACTACCTTAGTAAGCCAAATCCTTTTATTGTCATCAAATTCACCTCATTTGAGTTTTCCTTGTTCATCCATCGACTTTTTCTTCAAATAATTATTTCCTTGTTAATGTTACATTTGTTGAACATCACTGAATTCTTATTAAGCCCATCAACTTGCACCCCTAAAGTCCTTACAAATCTCCAACTTCAAAACATCTACATTCTATTCCATCCTCCCACCACTCTCCCTCAACCCAAGGCCTCAAATATTTAAAAAATGAAATTAGAACTTTGGGGAGGACATCTAAAAGATCAAGATACATTCCTCCTCCAATCAATGCTAGCTTTCCTAATCTAGTATCTCCCTCATAGCCCACTATTCCCTTGTGGATACTGTCTCGGTCCTCCTCTCAAGAGTCTTGCAAAGACAACATCATGGAAATACAAGTACACTTTTCAAAAATTAAATTCAATGCACTCCTAATAGATGAAGAAACTCTTTGATTCTTCCCATTGAAGTGTCTTGTTCAATCTTGGAATGTTAGGGGTTTGACAATCCCTATTGGAAATTTTCATGTTGAGCAATATATTCATAATAACCATTATGATGTAATCATGCTTAGAGAATTGAAGTCACTATGGTTTTCTTGGATTCTACTTATGCTTCCATCCAGTGTGAGGCTCTCTTGTTTTGAACCAACGACTTTGATGGTAGTGGTGATGTTGTTTTAGGCCTTTCTCATTGGATTGTGCAATAGGTTATGACATCTAGATCTAATCCTAACGTCTATTTCATTTGAGATTCCACTCTCAAGCAAGCACCTTATTTGGGTTTTGTTCCATTTTGTCCCTAATTCCCCCTCAAAGAGAACATTGATTTGGAAATGATTACGTCTACACCTCCCTAACATGGAGTGGATTCTAGGGGTGATGTCAAAATGGGAAACAACCTAACAAACATAGTTGGTTCTTTTCCCAATCTATCTTAGTCAAAATTTGATGCCTAAACATAGGCTCAAAACTCTCTAGGAATTTATGATCCTCTTTCGAAAAAATGACCTTCAAATGCCACATTGGTTTACATGGCATAATTGTTGTGAAGGTTTCTTGAGGAAGATGAGCTTTTTGGATTATTTTTTTCTCTCTTGTCATATTCTTTACTCTACCTTTGGTCATCTTGTTCATATTGACCTCTTAGACACTCTACAATACAATCATCTTACAATTTAAACCACACCTTCCTTCAAGAAAACCACAACCTTTCCCAATGAGCTCCCCTTCAATTAAAATATCTATCAATTAAAACAAGACTACATTAATGACCTCTTCACCATGTGGAATGTTGATCCTAAACTCCAACATGATAAATGGATTAGCTAGTGGTATAGAACTATTGTTGTACTATGTTTCTTAGTGAATGTAAGTAGAGAGTTGCTACTAAGTGTTGTAGACCTAGAAATTCTCTTAAAGCAATGCTCAATCTCTGATGGCTTCCAACCTAAATAATATCTCTAACCAACAATTGGTTTCTAATACTGATTTTTTTTTTTAAATTGATTGCTTATAAAGGTATAGGAGCAAGCACATAATCACCTTTAAGGGATCGTACATGGAGATAGGGAATTGAAATATTCTTTCAATTTTTACAACATGAACACAAAATTTAATAGATTTCAAGTTGTTACTGTGGTCCTTGTCATTTCCCCAAAACCGTGTCCACCCATGAAAGGTTTTCCCAAGTTAAAGTTATCACCCCTTTGTATGGTTTTCAAAACTATGTCGAACACCACTATGGTTGTCACAACCTCATTTTTGCTTAACTTTCTAAGGTTAAACCTAAATTTTGTCATTGAATAGAATTTTTGTGGAGTTCTAAGAAATGTGTCGAGGTTTGAAGCAATTTACATAACCTTGGCATGCACTGACCGAAAGAAGAAAAAGATAAGTAAGATCAATGTTACTTCAGAAATTTTGTAAGGTTTCAAAACCTTTATCGGTTCTTGATAGGGTTTTGAAAACCTATTCTATCCTTGATGGCAAAGTTTCTCTTTTAAAGGATTTGGTTTTTTATTATTATCAAAGGCCTTTTTTCAAAAAGCATCACAATATTTTAAATCGTGCCTTAAGAGAAGAATGTGAAGTAGACAATAAGAGGGTTTTCAGAACTATGTCAGACTCTGATGGGATTCCAGAAACCCCACTGAGACTTGACATTGGTTCATCTACATTAATTTTAAAATTGACCTCAAGTTCAAAGTTTTGTTTAGCAAAAGATGATAGTGTCAAAAGCGGAATACATTACAAATGAACATTAAACAAAACCAGAAGCCATTGAAATTTACCACAGTTGCATAATGAAAATGATGCATCACAACAAAAGTAAAACACATGAAATGGAAATAGAAAATGTCAAGCTCATCACATTGCACTAAATAGATTAAATGCAAAATCTTATATATTTATATATTGTATTACATCAAAAAAGGGGAGATTTTCAGTATATTTTTTTAAGCACAAAGAGTAAACATCAAGATGTGGATTCCCTCCACCACTCCTTGAAGCCTCTCTATTTGTGCCGATGAAAACATGTTTTAATGGAATTCAACAAAATGGGAAAAGTCTCCATCATGTTTCTCTCTAGTCTGACACAAAGGAGAGAAACAACTTGCTTGGCTTGCTCATTTTGGAGAGCAGTAGCAATATAGATAGCATCCCCCACTAGGTTGTCACATGGGTATTCATTGAGGCGCCCTAAGGTAGCTTCCACAATACCAAGGTAAGATGGCCTTACCAGCCTCTCTCCAACTATGGCACTTCATCCTAGCTTCTCAAAAGTCTTGATAATGTTATACATGAAATGCTCCAAAAGTATGACATTGTGAACATAAACCTAAGCGAGGAAGTTCTCTCCAATGACCTTCCTTATGACCCCTTCCTCCACATCGCTCCTAATGAGGAACACTTCTTTGAGCTGGTCTGCCACCAATCTCCTCACCGAAATGCATTCTACACTCTTAATTACCAAAAAATAACTTTTAGAAGTCATGTCACTGGAAGTGCTCAACATTGTGAAAGTGAAGTTGAGATGTGAAGAATGAAGGCATATCCTTCAAATTTATAGAGAAAGGGAATGGTTTTCATGTTTTCTAGATAAGCTATGAAGACTTTTCTCAGTTGCAACTAATGAACTAGCATGTCGCCAACTTTCTCTGAGTTAAATGAATGCAACAAATGATGTGATGGATTATTGCATTTCCAGTTGAATAAACTTTAGTATTGGGGTGAATTTTTTTTATTAAACCTTCCTGCACACATACAATCACTGATGGATATGTAATTAAATTGAAAATTGGAAAATTGTAGGTTTTTCACATGTATAGAGGGCCACGAGGCTTGCATACAAGGAGCGGTAGTGCATTAACCTGTCAAAATCAAATCAATGTATGTAATGTAATTATGAAATTTCTAAAAAATGTCATAAATGTTCATAAGGTTCAATTAAGGAGAAAGTGAATAATTATTTATGAAACATTCATTTGGAAGACTGGCAGTTATGATTTCTTTAAAAGAATTAGTTTTCAAGAACTTGGTGATAGTTGCATTCTAAGACTATAAATATACTATTCACGGACATTTGAAGGGTTTGAATTTTTTATCCCCATTTCACTTTGATGCAAGAGTGAGAATTGATCGAAACAAGGATCAATTTTACAATTTTTCTTGTTTCTGAGGAAGTTCTTTGTCTTTGTGCATACAAATTTGAATGCAATACTTAGTATTTATGAATGAGTCTTTGGGATTTGATAGATGCTAGAATATTAATTCTCTTTGTGGATGTTATATTCTCTGGTGTTACATTCATTTTTTTCTTCAAAAAATGGTGAAATTGAGGTCTATCTAATCTGTCCACTTGTTTTTGGTATCTCAATCGAGTTACAGTGTCAGTAACATTTATCATTTGAGTTTCAGATAATGTTTTGGAAGTTGATTTGAATCGCATTTGCTTCATGGCTATGAGCAAGTGTTAGTATGCCTTTACTACTTTTTGGTTAAAAGTATACCCACCTTTTAAATTCAAAAAAAATTATATCTTACGAGGGAGTTGTACCTCAATTAAAATTCAGAGGAAGATCACCAATGAAATGGTGATCTCTCCAACTATTTTTTGCCGATTCGTCTTTATTTTGGGCAATATGGAGTCATACTTAATTAATCTTTAAAAATACCAATCTTTCAACCAACAAATTTTTGGCAACTTTGTTGGGGAATGAAAGGAGTAGAAATAGTTGCCTTATTCATGAGAAGATATGGATATGTCACATGAGAATTTCTTCCCTGTGCTTCAACCAGACCTTGATTGAGTTCATGCAGAGCATGAAGACATCATCTCTCAACTAAACACCTTACCTTGGAGACATAAAAGGAATGTCGTAAAGTATATGTGAGTAAACCTTGATTCAAAAGAAGAGGAATTTGCACGACAACCAGTGCTGGTTTTTGAGAGAGATATAGAAAGATTTCCTAGGGTGATATTTGCAAGGAACCCTCGTCCTCAACCAAAACAAGATTGTAACTGAAACCCACCATAAGATTAGAATGCACCACCTAGAAATTGATTCATGAGGAGGTCTAAAGATGGGAGGAAGATTCAAAAGGAAAGAAGTTGCTTCTTCTATATGGTGACATTGTATGTTGAAAGTTATATAAAAAAAATTATTTGAAGCACTCCAGTCTAAACCATGGCGGCCACTGCACCTCAACCATGGGGAACTCATTTTGGGCCTCTGCATTTATCTCAACACATAGCCTTGACTGTGAGATCCAGTAAGTATTTCCCAAAATTTATTGGAGAAGATGCACAAGATCCAAAATACCACATTTAGGCTTTCATCATTGCATGTGGGATTTTAAGTGTTTCTAAAGAGAATGTGTTCGTGTG
Source organism: Sequoia sempervirens (assembly GCA_007258455.2). Classification (NCBI taxonomy): domain Eukaryota; kingdom Viridiplantae; phylum Streptophyta; class Pinopsida; order Cupressales; family Cupressaceae; genus Sequoia; species Sequoia sempervirens. The sequence continues at coordinate 22,746 of VDFB02159741.1, forward strand.
ATTGTTTTCTGAATCCATTATTGGCAAAGAAACATGTTGGATTCAATATTTGGAAGACGGGTGCATCACTAGTTGGGATGTATTGAGAGATAAGTTCCTCTGAAAGTTCAAACCAATCATCAATATCTAGGTGCTATGCTATCTTTCTTTTTCAGGATTCGAAAGGAAGAGCATGAATGTATGAGAGATTTCATTGATCGGTTCACTTGACTCATGAAATGGATTCCTCATGCCAACAAGCCTAACCAATCAAATCTATTAACTATTTTTACTGTTGCACTCCATCCAAAAGTCTAATTTCATCTAAAGCAAAAAAAGGTATGTGATTTCGAAGTTGCAAAATAGGAAGCCATAAAAATAGAAGATTTATTTTTATTTAGATATTTCAGCCAACACCAAATTAGGATATTATCGAATGAAGAATTTATCCTAAAGGATTGTCAAAAATAGTCAAGGGGAGTGAAATTTATACCTTATATAGATGAATGTCCTAATCTCATCCTATTATGTCGAGAATTTCTCATCTGAATCCAACGTCGAAAGGGGTGATGAAATGCATGACATGAATTATGTAGAAGGAAAAGAAGATTTTAATAGTTCAAGTGATGAAGAAGATTATGCTTCTCCCATAACATCTTGTGTCACATCAGTATCCTCCATCTCAACAAGTGGGATTGTTGAGCGATCATCCGATTATATAGCCTAGGTTCTCTCTACGATCCTAGAGTTCAAAGTGTTCACTTTTTAAGATGTCGATGAATCGATCAAGAGGGTCATGGAAGCAGTTGAGGCTCATGAGAAATTAGAAAGGCCTGGAAATGAAAGTCATGAAATTTTGTCAAGTAGTTTCAATTCCTTATTCTTTCCAGATAATTCTTGTGAGGTTTTTGAAGTCAAAGACAATCCTTTATTTGAAATTTATGTTTCTAAATTGGATGACCTGGAGATATTTTTTCCTACCTCATGTAATTATTTGATGCTTGGAAATGGTGATATGAAATGGGATGAAGATCTTGAGAAGGAGATTGAATAATGGAAAGAAAAAGGAACTGATGGAAAGTGATTTGTGGGGAATTTTTCCATTGCAAATGTTTTTTCTTATTCTCCAATTCAAGAATTGGGAATCTCTGGTGGTGAGTCTTTACGTGAAGAAATCTTGTTCTCCCTTAGGGAAATAGAAGAAAT
>VDFB02159742.1:0-12157 GCA_007258455.2 Sequoia sempervirens
TGCCACCAACAATCCTATAGTAGATGAACTAATGACCCAACTTTCTACCTTACAAAAACAAGTGGAGGACATGCAATTATCAAAGAAGAAGGACCACACATCCTTTGATTTATGTCCATATCCATTCAACAAAATATTACACATGTCACTATTCCCTCTAGGATATGTGGAACCAAATTTCTCCAAATACAAAGGAAAGACCAATCCCATTGAGCATATAAGAGAATTCATGACCAATTGTGTAGATGCCACATACAAACACACTTATTTTATGAGACTCTTTCCTAGAAGTCTCATAGGTCCTGCACTTGATTGGTTCACACTCTTGCCCAAAGGGATAAAATCATGGGATGAACTCACCAATAAATTTGTAAAAAATTATGCCTACAAAATTGAAGCTGATTACTGTTGCCACATTATGTAAGACCACCCAAGAAGAAACTGGTGAAACATTCATTTTGTTCTTCCAAAGATGGCGAGGTCTAGCAAGTCAATGTCTCATTGAGATACCCAAAAAGGAGAAAGTACACATATTTGTTCAAAATATTGTTGGACCATTGAAATACAACTTGCAAGTTCATTGTTGCACTACCTGTTGATGGTCAAAACAACACAACATTAAACAGAATATTACTTTTCTATTTCTCCTGAAAGAGAAAGATAACACATGGATATCTAACTCCCAAGGTCCTAGTAATCGGTTCTCGACTATGGTGATTTCACTCAATGGTTGATGTAACTATAATGTCCAAGGGGCCTACTGGTGTTGAGCTTCTGGATGGTTATAAGATCAAACATATATTTAAACCTACTTTAACCGGTGTTTTTAAATAAATAGAAAAAGATAGATCAAAGATTTTAAACTGAAGAGAATGTTGATTCATCCAACTTAATCGAACTTGTTACCTTCCAAGGAATTCCTAAACTAAAACTACAGAATAAAATTAACTTGTAAATAATACATAGTTTCATTCATTCACAGTGCAAAATTCAACAGTAGATTGCAAATCACCATTTAAACAAAACATAAGATAAAATTTCATTCCTTGAAAGCTTTCCAAATAAAATAATTAACCCAAGATAAATACCATTTTGGAGCACAATATGAAGTAGATTTAAATTTGGCTGCTTCTACTATTGGTGAAATAGATAAACAACATTTACAAATCTAGCAAGGTCACCAATGTACATAAAATCCATGTCTTCAAATTATCTCCATCTATACTAAGAAAAACTGGAAGATACATCACCTCCTTCTGCTGAACTTAACTTTTGCTCTAATTCTACTCTCAAATTTCTCTACCTTCTAACCCTAACCAAGAAGATGAAAAAGAAGATCCTATTACAAAGAAAAGAGATGAAGTTATGTCTCGTCTATCTTTAGAAAATTACTACCTTAAAAAAAAATCTATATGTCTCTCTTCCCTTTACAAAGAGGAAAAAGTGCCATATATACAAAACACACCAAATAAAATGTGTCGGCCCCTGCTTCAGGGTTTACAAAATGAGTTGGTTCCAGAACATGTTGGCCCTAGAAGAGTTTGAAGAAACTTGAGGATGCATTAAATGCACATACTCTACTCATGTCAGTGAAAGATATCCCTCAAGCATGGTTTCTAGATCCTTTACAACCATCACATTAACTCGTAGCCCTCATGTCCAACCTCAAGACTTCTTTATAGAGTTGCTTTGAATGTTCTAAAGCACTATCATTAATGTTGATCTACTTTTTCTAGTAGACATCCTAGCTATCATTAAGACTCACAACTTCTTCCTTTCTGCTTTCCTCTCATTTTAGATTTTTCTACAAGTTGACCCCCTTGAGAAGCAACATTCGACTTTCCTATCTAGATCTTTACAGATGAACCCCACTGTTCACCGAACCAATTCATCATCTTCGATCATAGAGTAGATCCATACCGCTCACAGTCTGTTCATTTTATTCATAGGAATGGTCACAATAGTCAAACTACCAATGGTTCACCTTCAACTTCTTCTAATTGGTTGAACACATACCACATAGGATTTTTAGATACTCAAAAGTTGTTCAAACATAATCGCATGTCGGTGAGACACTAGCTATGTCTCCCCGATGCTACAATGCTCCACTAGCGCTATCAACATAACTTACAACCATCAGCAAGAGTTCATAGCAAGCTGCAAGAGTTATACCAATATCCAAGACCATTGGCTAGATTATCGCTATTGGCAAGATCGGCGAGACCTTTCACTAAAGTCCACAGTAAAATCATTAGCAAGACTATCGCTTTCGGCAAGAGGTCATACCAAAAGCACCTGATAGTAGATATCAATCTGACTAGACCATCGGCAAGAGTCTTGGTGATGCTCAACAAAAACACATCCATCAACAAGACCAACAAGTCAGAACAAGGTCTCAGTGAGCCTCTATGTCACACCAAAGTGTCCTTCCGTCGGCAAGACTTCCTCAGTCGGCATGACTTCCAATGAGCCCTTAGGTCACACCAAAGAGTTAAACCATTGGCAAGACCACAACCATCGGCAAGACATCATACCGAGTGTAAACCATTCAACCAAGAGTTTTGGCAATGAAAACCTTGTGAACAACTGTCGGCGAGAGTTCTCCTCGAGCGGAGAGAGATAGAAGAACTCACAATGATCGAAATGTCTTGGTGACTTGAGCATTTCAAATGAATAGAACACAATTTCTAGTCGGCAAGACTTCCAGAGGGTCTCACCGACTCTACTCTTTCAGGAGTTTCATGCCAGATCTAATCGAGGCATGTTTTCTAGCAGACTTTCTTGAGAAATAGTATCAGATGTTCTCAACATGCTTTAATCCTGGAAAAAAATGCCTTCATTAGTCCTCTAAAGCATAGAAAATACATCATTCTTCATCCTTCCTTTCATATATTCTTCATTTAATTATACTTAGCAAAAAGAAACTCAACTATGGCAAAGGCAGAACCAAATTCGAACCAGAAACACACTTTCATTTAATACCAGTGGGGGTAGAGCCAAGTTGAAACCAGAACCAGGACTGAAGTTGGAATAGGAACCAAACATGGAAATAACCACCATTTCCAAGTCCATCCCACATTCCTGCTTCGCATCCGCAAAAGGAAAAGATACCCAAGAACAAACGCAAGCGGGATTGGAGCAAAAACCGATCCTGGGTAAACCACAACGGGGGCAGGAATGGAACCAAATCTAACACTCATACTTTTCCAAGTTTTAGGTTTGGATTCCATCCTGATCCCACCTCCGACAACATACAAAGAGACAACAAAAAAGGACAATAAAAGAAAAAGGGAAGGGAAGAAAAACATCCCGCGACCAAACGATCAGAACAAAACGGCAAAACAAATGAGAAAGTTCGACGGAACCGAGACCGGAACAGAACTAGAACCTAGAACTTAGAAAAGTTCCAGATTTCAATTTTGGTCCTAGTTCCACGTCCGCCAGAACAACACTGAAAATGCCTAAGGAAAAAACAAAAGAGGCAGAACTAGAAACAAAACAGAACAAGGGGGACCTATTTTAAACAAGTTTGAAATGGGGGGGGTTATGCAAGGCATAACACTAGCTTCACAAACCTTGTTGAAAAGGGAGTCCAAATTGGAAAGGCTCTCATTGCAAAAGGTGAACCTAAATATTCCAGTAAGAACATAAACACGAGCCCAACTAAAGATACAAACAAATATTGGGCCTAGAACAAACATATTACCAATGATGGCATTGTCGTTGCTAAAGCAGTAAATACAATGGGTCCTATAATCACACTTAGGGGATCTCAACCGCAAAAGGATCCTTTGACCACCCCAACACATACAAAAAATTCCATTCAAAAAAATCAAGACCAAGGACAACAATGACAAACCTGACAATTTCCCAAAATATGCACATACACCCCCTTGGGAGAATCGGTTGAAGTTGTCCTCAAGAAACTCATCTAGTTTAACATCATAACATTGCAAGACCCTAAACCATATGACTTAGGGAAATTCAAACCATCATGGTGGGATGATAATTCCTTTTGTGATTATCATCAAATAAAAGGACATAAAACCTCATCTTGCAAATAGTTGAGAAATCTCATACAAGACCTTATTGAAAGTAGGGTCATTGAAATAGAAGGTCAACAATTTTATTCTAACTCAGACCATACCATTCACAAAAATCCATTGCAAGATCATGGTTTAGTAATCCCTCTTCATCAGGTCAAAAGACTAACAACATAGCCAATTACACTTGTATTTCCTTTGACTACTCAGGTGGACTATAATTGATCACCTTTGAGCTACTAATGAACATGTTAATACTATCACCATTAAAAAGACTCTAGAGTGTAATGACACCACTCGTCAAGGCAAGATCATAATACCTAGTCCCTCTACTAAACAACTGTGACCTAAAGGAAAATTCAACCTTGTTGACCAATTGGGTAAAACTCCCACACAAATTTCCATACTTGAACTATTGTGCATCTTGCCCACACATAAAGCTATCCTTGATAAGGCCTTAAAGGAGTCTACTATTCCTATTGAAATTGATTTCAACCACTTTGAAGCTATGGTCAAATATTTGACTACTTCCCATCATGTCACCTTTTCAGAACAAGATTACTCCTCACCTAAACCATCTCATAATGATGCACTACATATTGAAGTCTTCATCCACAAACACAAGGTCAGACGATTCCTAGTAGATGGTGGAGTTGGATTGAACATATGTTCCTTAAAATTGGTCAAGGCACTAGGCTTCTCTGATGCATGTGTAGATGCCACTAAAAGTATTGTAATAAAAGCATATGATGATGAGGAGCATTCTTCTAAGGGCATTATCACACTCCCCATTCGTGTTGGGACAACAATCACAGATACCACATGTCAAGTTTTGGATCTTGAATTTCCCTATAACATCTTTCTTGGTCGACCTTGGATTAAAAAATTGAAGGATGTACCCTCCACATATCATTAATGTCTGAGGTTCCCCTATAACGACACTAATATTTCCATAACTGGTGATCTTGATCCCTTCTAATATTGCACCAACTTAAGGGGCATTTCCGCACGTCAAGTGCCTATCAATTAAGAGACTTCAACTTCAATCACCACTCCGTCTAACTACATTGATCCATCCTCATTAACTAAATCCTCCACTCCATTCACTGCACCATCAAACCCTAAGATCCAAGTCTGTGACATGGAATGTGGAGAATATCACATGAATAATTTTCTGGAAAAATGACAATGCTATTGCTACTCAAGAGGTTCAGACTTCTAACAATTTCATCAAGACAACTGCAGAGGGAACACAAAATGATGGCTATTCTTGGAGTGAAAGCTTTTGGGATCTTGATACCACATCCACATTTTCCCTATCCACTTGCACTCAATCCTCCATGTCTATGATAACCCATTCCTTGATCATGATCTCATTGAGGGTATTCAAACACCATCCATCCATACCACCTCTCCTGGGTTAGGGTATATCCCCCCTATTGTCACAACTACTAAGCCTTCTTTCCAAGTTGGTAAGGATGTGCAAGCTTCCTTTGATGTTAGAAATACTGAAAAGGATAGTCACAAAGACAACATTATTGACATTGTCACTCCCATTCATCCTTCAAGCATTATAGTCACTCCATCCACATCATAGACATGGATCAACAAGACATATCTAAAGAAAAGGACAAAGGAAAATCCAAGGAATTAAGAATTAAAATGCCTTTAAAAGGAGATTACGAATCAAAAGACATGCTGAAAAGAAAATAAAATCAAGAAAATTCATCTGGCCAACACAAAAAGCTATTGGACCAATTATGGGTTGAAAATGAATGTCAAGACACATCCTCTAGCCAATATAAAAAGCTACTGCATGAATAAAAAATAAAAATCAAAAGTGAAGATTAGAAAGCATTGGTCTCCAAGAAATCTCTTCCACCACAAACTACTAGGGGAATCTATTAGCACAAAAATTCAAACAAAGAGCTTGTTGATCCAAGGTCTTCATATCCATCACTTTCACTCATTCCACAAATTCCCTTCACTCTATCCATATTCATTTATCATCTCACTTCCCTTGGCGATGTTTTTTAATGTACCTTTGATGACGACCCATCGATGTAATCTAGCTCATTGGTCACCCAAACTCCTTGTCATTTGAGGCCTTGCTGCCCACATAGTGTGCACATTAGGGAAAATACTATAGCATCTTTCATCTGCCACTTATATCACCCATCATATTTTCCACTTACATTTTGTATCCATATCAAGTCCTTTCATCCAACACGGTCATCTGAATAGGATCAAGGCATTATCCCAACTTATCAGTTCTATACATAGCTTCAAAGAGCTTGGCCAAGACCTTACAAATACAAAAAAAACAAAAAATATCAAAACTAGTAAAGAAAAATAATCCATCCCATAGTGAAACCACTTAAGTGGCGCTTTGGATTAGCACCATGGTGAAAAATTGGAAAATAGGCTTCATGCATAGGCAATGTTTGCTTCACCATCTAATATCACTCCATCTACCTTTGTCCATAATAAATTCTTTATCTTTCAACACGCTCACAAAATTTGTCATAAAGTCTTGCTATTTCTTTCCATGGCTGACAACGCTTGACATCATGTCTCACATATCATCCACCTTTCATCTTGAGCATCTCCTTTTCCATCTCATTCAACTTAGCTAGTCCTAGACCTGACTAGGGGAAAAACCCTTATCACCTGACTATAGTGGGTCTCGTAGTTGGTCCCATAAATTGTAAAATGTCCTGAAAGAATCCATAAAAATCAAAAAATGTCTTGAAAAAATCCATAAACATTGTCAAATGTCCTAAAAAAATTCATAAAAATTAGAAAATTTCAATTAGAAAATGTCATGAAAAAAATAAAAAAAAATAAAAAAAAGAAGAAAAAACTTTGAAAAACATAAAATCATCCAAATAACTTGCAAAAATCACAAAAACAAAATCCCAATCAGTCAAAGTTAGGTCATAGTTAGAACTATCGAAGTATGTAGTCTCTGCACATTTTCCACGTAGACAAGGTCATCATTTGATGTACCCCTGAGGCCACCTACGCCAGTATTTTAAGTCTTTAATGTTAGTTGGTCATTTTGAGTCTGATAAATGGGTTATTTTATCTTCATCGAGTCAATTGTATTAGTCAATTTTTTTTTGTCTTTGATCATGACATCAATTGAACTATGAGGTCTCTGCAAATTTGCTACATAGGAAAGGACATGATTGATGTGCCCCTGAGGCCCCCTAGGTTCAGTCCCTTAGGGTCTATTGAGTCAATTGTCCTTTTCTAGTGAATGTCCTAAATCAGGCAACTCTTAAACAAACTTTGGCAATCATTTAATCAACATTTCAACTAAATTGGCATGTCAACACCAACATGTGGTCAATTCGGTCATCTAGTCAACCTTGGTCAAACTATCCTAACAAGTCAACTTGTCAACTCTTGGCTATTCTTCAGATATGTCTTTCTAAAGAACAAACTGTGTCATTTATTTATGCTTTAGGATATGTCTTTCCTGAGCATCGACACTATCATCTAGCATTTTGAGGGATTCTCTTTACATTTGATGATTGATCCTCTCGACATCAACATCATTCAAGATGTGTCCTTCCTAAATTTGGCATTACCTGACATCCATCACACATTAGCTTGCTCAACATAAACCTAGGCTTCGTCAAACTTGGCATCTCAACATCAATACACTTGACATTTGAACATACTTGGAAAACACTATCTTTAATATTGTCACATTTGTCATTTGATTTTTCATCACGCTACTAGTTCCTCAAGGATTTCCTTACATCAGGGTTTAGAGGAGCAATGATGTATCATAATGATTGTCTTATCTTTCCAAACTATCATGCTACTAGTTCCTCAAGGATGTCTTGACATCAAGATTTAGAGCAACGATTTATCATGATGATTGTCTTATCTTTCCAAATTGTCATGCTAATAGTTCCTTGAGGATGTCCTGTATAGGATTTAGAGAAGTAATGATGTTTCATGACTTGTCTTTCTTATTTGTGGTTGGTTGTGACAAAAATTCTAGGGCAACTGAGTTCCTCGTATGAGTCATAATCATCCTTGTCTACGACTGCTTGTTCTATGTGATGGTGCGACCATTCACACCATTGATTTATGTCATATCATGATATTTTTTGGACATTACAATAATCCACCCAATGATGATTAAAGCAACACCTATTAGTACTTTGGAAAATATTGAAGTTTTCCTTTTTCATCCTAACATCCATGTATTTCGCACTAACATTTCTTCTATCCCTTCATCCTCTAGTCTCCTCATCCATTTCAAGAGCACACTCATGTTGTTTGAACCCAACTGTCCTCTTGAGAGGGAATACCGCTACCTCCTCATCATCCTTCCTCTCCTTACTTTCGCACTAGGGAATATTTTTGACTTATTTTCTTTGTCACAATGTGATAAACTACATTATGAAAAAGAGGGGAAAAATATAGACACATAAAAATGGCCTAGACCCACAAACCACATTTTTCTATGTCAAACATCCTCCTCACATAGTTAAATTATTTAATTATGTACTAATGTCATAATTCCTAACTATTTCCTCTTGATTATTTAAATAAATAAAATTGATTTATTTATTTAAATATGCCATTAATTCCCTATGTCTTCTTATAATTAAATAAATTCCTATGACTTATTTAATTATTTTCCAAAAAATGGAGTCTAAAATTTGTCTGTAAAAATGTTTCTCATGATACCTTACCAAAAATTTGAAACATCATTTTTTTTGGGTGACATAGGATTGCTCGTGGACCCAGATGCTCCTACATCAAACCCATCAGGTAAGAAGTTTGTGAGAATGGGCTCACAAAGGTGAAGCTGAGTAGTAGAACCACCCTTTAAGATTGCGCACAACCTCCAGTGAACTCCATCATTGATAGCCCAACCTCCTCTGCCAAGTACTTCCTCTCCACTTTACAAGTGACCTCTCACATTCCTCTTCTCATTGCCTTTTGGCTATACATTTAGAAAGTCACAACCTGCAAGTTCATACACACTATCTAATGGATATTCCTTTTTTTCTTCACCTTAAGACAACCATTTCATTTCTCTCTCCTATCCTCAGTAGCTCTGCCCTTGCAACCTCCATGTTGCAATTGTACCTCAATTCTCATGAAGATTCCACTTTGTCTATTGTAATCTTCCATCACATAACACTTTCTTCTGCACTTTTCGCTCTCAACCGTCTAAGACTCCCCTCACCTGTAATGATGCTCTTGAGCTTCTCACTCACACTTCAAACTCTACACCTTCCAGCCCTTAATCGTCATGACTTTGTACACCTATAGTGATACTTTGGACTTCACTTGCACTTCTACTATTCACAAGTTCCATCACAAGCTGCCTCACATTTGACTATCTACTTGTGCCCTGAAACCTCTGCTCACTTCTCTCTTCACCCGTAGGTCTTGGTGGGAACCACCTCTCTTTGAGCTCTATCCATACACTCAAGACCGCCTACTCTGATATGAAGAGGAAAAACACTTCTCTCACTCAATTCCCAAATTCAGATTACAAAAAGACTCCATAAAATAATTAACCCAAAATTTGACAATAAATTATATCAATTTTGAAATCAATTACCCAACTTGACACAACAATAAACTCAAATTCAAAAACAAATAAATCTATTCATATTTCATGAAAATTTCATTACATTGTTGGGTAGCTTCATTGCCTCTCTTTTTATCCTCTGTAACTCAATTCTCTTTATTCACCACCCTCTTCATGAAATTATTGAGCGACACCCCTATTACACCCTTTTTTCATCCTTTGCAAACTTCCTTGCACTGGTTTTCCCCACATGCTTCAACCCTCCAATTCTTTTATCAGCTCACACCTTCCAAGAGGTCAGTCTCTTCACATTCTGCCAATGTATTCATAGAATTTTCTCAAGTCTCCATTTCACCCTCTTTTATGTAGTCTCCCCTTTCTATTTCTGTGCTCCAACCCAATATAGCGCTACATAGCCTCCCCTTGCCCACCATTGAATGTTACTCAGACCACATCAATTTATTTTTGCTCGACAGTGTATAGTTCTCTCCTAATGTTTGTCTCTAGGCATTGAAATCTTCTCTATTCCCTCACTATCTCTCCCTTCCTAGGTGTGGGCTACATTTCTCTGAATGGATTTATCAATACTCCTATCTACACCCACGTTCTATCCTACACAACTTGAAATACTTGAATTTTCTTGCTGGTTTTTTATTTGTATTGAATTGAACACTTCACATGAGCCTTCATTCTTCTTAGCGCTAATCTTATCTTTATGGTGTGCATACTACCTTCTCCTTTATCCTTGTGCTCAAATTTAATCAAAAATTCATGCTTGGCATGCGTTCTCTCCATGAACCATTATGTATTTTTTGTTTGAATGTGAATCATAGTGCACATTTCCTTCATTGTCTTGGGCTGCATAGGGAACTCTTCTTTCCCAGGTGTGTCTTTTTTCCCACACAACCTTCCTTCTTCTCCAACCATGTCCTCCTTTCCCCCCTTCTCACTAAGCTCTTCTTGGTATTTTAAAACAAACTTTTCCTTTTGCTATATCCCGTGCCTCTTCATTTTTGGCATATCTTTTCATCAATATTGGCTACCACACTTGATCTCCCCTGACTATCGTTTGGTATCCCTCTTCATATGTGTGATGGACTTGGAATACAAGAAGTATGCCAACTGAATGAATTTTAAAAATAAAGTTACCAATGATTTTTTGAAATGTTATCCAAGTAAACTATGGAATATATAATCATTACTGCTATAAAGATTATATAAAGAGAAATTGTATTATGTTCACAATACTAAATGGTTGAAACATATTTAACTTTCCTTGATGAAGCAAAGTAATCCATAGTTTAGAAAATATTAACTTCCTTCCTCTTCTATTGGATAAAACTCACGCTATTGCAATAGACCAATGGAATCGAAAAATTGAATTGAAAAAATGACTGTTTTTTGTCAAACCAAAATGGAGTCTAAAATTTGTCTTTAAAAATGTTTTTCATGAAACCTTACCAAAACTTTGAAACAACAATTTTTTTGGGTGATGCAGGCTTGTGCGTGGACCTAAATGCTCCTACATCAAAGCTATTATCAAAATTAGCATGTACAAAAGATTTAGAAGATCAAATATATATCTTGATTCTCCTCCATTTATTTAGGAGGTTGGGGATTATATCAAAGATTAAAATTTTCATCCCATAAGATAATTTCTCTATCAAATTACTTTTAATTAGGAAATTCCTATTTTAAAGGCAACTACTTTAAAGGAAAATTACTTATTCAATAATAGATCTTAATATATATACTTATCAAAATTTGATTTAATTCACTCTCTTGAGAAATAATATAGCTACTTGTTATTCCAAATAAATAATTTTCATAATTAACTAGTTAAGGTAGATTTAATAATGCATAAATTTACCCTCTTGCAATGCGAAAGTAAACAAACTAGTTTCCATTTTCTCAAATAAAAATAATATGGTGTTAGTTCATTGATTTTTGCATGTATCTTCTAAGGTCTAAAATTATTTTACATAATATATTTATTAATGTTAATATTTGAATTTATCAAGATCACCTTAATTATTTTACCTTGTGAAAGTATATTAGTAATGTTGAAGAAAATAATTCAATTTTCACTCTTTCTAGTAAAATAATAATGCTTTAATTTAATTACTAAATCAATGTTAGTCAACCTTCTTAAAATAGGATAACTATAAAATGATTGGTAATATGTTAAACTTTCTTGACTTGCAAGTTAGTAATGATTCTTAGCTCTTTTATCAATCATCTTTGTGTAACTAGAGTTGCCTTAATTCAATTGTTTATTTATTTAAAAAAAAAAAAAAAGATTAGTATCTTGTGGTATAATTCACTTTCTAAATGAATATTCAAATGTTGTTTTTCTTTTACAAAATGTAAATTAGTATCTTGCTTCATGCTAGTATGATCAATTAAGGTTGTAATTCTTGTACATCGTATGCTCTCACCTCACTCATAATGGGATCTTGGTGATCAGAAAGTGGAAAGGAAGATGTTAATTTTTAAATGTAAAATCAGTATCTTGTTTTATGTAAATGCTAGTTGATTAATTAAG
>VDFB02159745.1:0-25726 GCA_007258455.2 Sequoia sempervirens
AATTGCCAATGGTAAACAATTACACCATGGGTAGTTGGATTGGGACGCATGATGTTACATGAGGTTTCCCTTGCCCAGAATTTATCATGGTTTGTGCCCATAATTATGATGATAAAAAAAGATTGTTAATAAAGATAGTAAAGAAGAAATATTACCCATTATTGTAGAAGAATTTGGAAATGTGTTAGGGTTTACAGCCGAAGATTTTGGAAATGTCCACATTGACCTAGAAAACCTTGCTAGTAATTATGAAGCAATCGATCAAGGGTTCAAAAATTCTTTTCTAAATAAAATAGTAGTGGATAGTAACTTGTTCAAAGATAATCATAAGTCTCCTTATAAATTGTATATTTTTAAACCGTAGATTCAGGATACCATTTCCATGCTAGCATTTTGCCTCGAATTAGATAGCAATCAAGAAGTGGGTGCAAGCCTCCTTGAAATGGTATATAATATCCATTATGGTACTCCACTTGTCAAATATAACTTTTTTTAGCAAATTGTACAATCCATGCAAAAACAATTTTTAATGATTAAAGGAGGTTCCACTAAGTCATTTATGTTCACAACCTACTCATGTTATTTATTTCTATTCAAGTTTAGTGGAATGTTTCTAGCCAAAAAGCTTTAGATTCAACCCTATATGAATGTTGAGGCAAAAACAAGGGCTCCAGTATATGATTGGACCACTAAGATGAGGATGCATGGTACTCAAAGGAACTACAATCATTTTGTAGACTACTTTTTGGCTCCATTGTATCGAAAATTTACAAATACTCTAATGCCTAGATTGCCTAAGTCTTGTATATATTACATTCAACTAAGATTAGAAATACAATTGGTTGACTGGTACTTCATGGAAGAATATAATATGCTAATATTTTATGGATCAAGAGTAGAGCTATACAAACTTTCAATACATGTGACAGGGAGGGTTTTTGCAAATTGGAATATGTATAACAAATGGATATTACATTTCAACTATACTATGTCATTCAATAAGAAAAGAGCATATTTCCTTCATTATCTTTTTCATGTGGAGGGTTCACATTCGAGAGAAAAGCATTCACTGTGGTACATGAACTTAAAAAGAAAATGATGTTGCTTTCACTAACAGTATGACCCATGTGACATCATTAAAGCAAGGCTTGTGGCCAGTAAAAATGTTGCAAGTAGAATTCACCATGAAAGTAAACCCTTTCTTGAAATATTGAAAAACAAGAATTCTTGGCATGAGGTCAAAAAAGTAATGGAGGAAACTGTTGTTGAGAAAGGTATTTCTTTTGAACAATTGTTTGCAGAAATATTGGCATTGCACCAATAGAGAGAATGCAGAAAAGCAAATCAGGAGGTACAACATTTTTTTATGAAAAAGGTGATCGACCATCTACTTTAGTAAAAATACCAAATTCTCTAAGAAGGGCTTGTAGAGAAGAAAATTGGACACAATCAAAAATTATTGTCTTTTGGTCTACGAGGAAGGATCTAGGTGAACCAAAAACTAGTGCAACGTCTCAAGAGATCTAAGAAGATTATGAGTTTAGCAATTTGTGGAATAAAGATCAACCCTCTGAAGTTCAAGAAACTGATGATATATTGTGTACTCTCATGTCAACTCAGCAAATTCAGCAATAGCAAGGCCTTTTGTTTGATCAAGGTTGATGATCATGCATTTTAATTCATTCTCAAAGGTCATTATCCATTGTTTACAATGAGCATCATCCCCAAACTAAAATACAAAGGCCTTTTAAATAGTACCAAATATTTTATCTTCCTTGGCCATCTCCAAAACCTTGCAAATCCACATGGAACTTGACACCCATGGTATCCACTTCTACACTGCATAGAATGATAGTGGATACTCTAATTTTCTTCTCCATAATAGAATGTGAGGTGAATATTTCAATCAAGTGCAACGCATAATAATCCAAGCTTATCTAGTCAAGACATTAACCTCTAACCCATATCTACCACAACATTGCACAAATGATAGCTATTTATAGTGAGTTAGCATCAACTATATGTTGTAAACCATGATGCACACACATCCAATACCTACTTGGGATATGACAATTTTATTAGTAGTTATGCAAGCTCCTTCAACAAGGATGACATCCTAAGAGCACCCCATCATGTTGTAGTGAACATAGATACATAGGCCATATCAAGTTCATCTACTTGGGCATGCTCTTTCTTATTTATAAAAATATATTTGCATACCTTGTTGAACATGTGCATAGTTTCCTTAAATAACTTGTATTGTTGTGTGGAGTGTAGGGGCTCAAGATGCCTAGTAGCCTCCTCAACTTTCTCTACACTTTTTAGTGTATGCTTCTTTGTCCATGTGAGTTTCATTCTTGGTGAGTACTTGTTAGGTTGCTCAATTTTAAGCTTACAACATGCAACTTCTAAGGGAATAAACTTGATTAGTACTTGTATTTATTCTCTTGTTCCCACTTCTATGATACATTTGAGTGATATTTTGTCTTATAATCTCTATTGCAAGTCTTAAGGAGGAAGCTTGGGCTCAACTTAAGCTTATATGTCTTATCTCACATCTTTAATAGCTAAATGTTCTACACCCACCTCGATGATTGTTTTTTCCTCCACAACCAAAAGGTTCAAGGATGCACAACTCTAGTTTTCCTAGGTGTTTGTACTAAGAACATTGTTACCATGTATATCATATGAATCTTGCATAGCACAACAATTTTGTGTATCATGGGTGAGAGATAATACTCACTTTGATAATTAATTGTGATCCCATTGGGTTTTTGATGTAGTGGACAATTAAATGTCTCATGATGCTATTGACAAATTGAAGAGTGTATTTGTGTAGGGTCATGAAAGGATATTGCAATGGCCATTTGTGTTCTCATTATAGTGAAATTTGTATTGGTATGACCCTCAATAGTACTCCATACACCAACTAATAGTGGTACCCATCAACATCAATCACTAACCACTATTCAAGTCATGATGCCTTTCATACCATATAAGCCTACTATCATGTGTTCACTTCCCAAGGCGTGGTATAATCAACAACTACTTCAAGGCATGGTGAAGCCTTCAAATATCATTCCAAGTGATTATACTCCCTTGCACCATCTCGCACTAAATATGATTTGAAAGCCTAAAAGTGAACCAACCTTCAATTTAATATTATTTCAATATTGTATTGTAACTTGGGAAATCTTTAAATCGGAACTAAATTTCTTGGAAGTTATTATATCTTCTTTAAAAAAGATAAAAAAAAAAAAAAATCTCTAGATTTAGATACCTAAGCTCATCAAAGAATCCTTTACAACCCTCCAAGAGAACCTTTTTTAGCCTAGAGGGATCAAACAATACATACCAATCTTTCACGTGCGCAAGGTGTAGCAACAAATAGTTGAATTTTTATATCATAGGTTTTGAAACACTCTTGGTTCTTTGTGCTACCTCACACTTAGTGATGCTTCATTACATCATCAATCCCAATAAAATTATTCACTAACATAAGTGTGGGCTAATAGATAATTTAAGCAAGACTTATTTACCTCCACCATCTTTATTTCCACTACCTAATGACCACTTCCTCATGTGCCTTCATCTCTAACTAAGGAACAACCAAGTAATTGAGATTTACCATCCAAATCTATATTGTTCATTTAAAAAATCATATTATCCTTAGGTCCATCACCATTCAACACTACCAAAAAAAAACTTAGAAAAAATGGACACAATTAGTAAATGTATAAACATTTATAGTGGAAAGCAACCATCTACTATGACCATCTAAATTTAACTTCTTGTACTAATTCCATGAGCTGAAACTTTCGAGTTATATTGTCGAATCTTCTATTTTTAAAGTTAAAAACTTAAAGAGGACCTACTTAAGAACTAAGCTAAACTTAAAGAACGACGTTAAAACATTTAAAGGACTCGATCTCGCTGACCATTGTTTACACAATTGACTACACCTAAATTGTGTGAGCTTAGCAGCTTTTCAAAGAAGTGTGCAAATCTATGCTTAGCAAACAGATTCAAGTTTCTTTTGTAGATGTTTTGCCTAGAACAAAATTGTATGCCTCCAGATTTATTCCTAGACCCTTGTCGAAATTCCAATGGCAGCCATCTATCCTTTTGTTAAGTAATGCTTCCTTACAACGTGGTTCCTTCTCGCGATTATAGTTAACAATATTTCTTATGTTTAGTATTTTTGTTTCACATATATTATCGTATCAAGTTTATCTCTATTTTCTATTTCAAATTGTTTTTAAATTGCTTCGTTGCAATTGAGTTGAACTACAACCATTGATTATATCCAAGGTCTAGAGGATTTGATTACCTAACAAGTGGCATTATATAGTCTCACCCAACACATGAATATGCACAGAATCAAATTTACATCCACAAACAGTGGGATACTTGATTCCCTTCCACAATCAGATTCAACTAAACTGCCCCAACGGAGGAAAAGTACCCAATCAAAATCACCCCAAGATTTACACATGGCTTTAATAAGCAACCTCCAAGGAATTGAACCTTAATGGGACACTACCAGCCAAACATCCCACCAGTCTGACTTCACCCTAAAGGCTTAATTCAGCATTTTTATTTCTATTTCGTTACATTTTTAAATGTGTTGTTACATATTTTCCTATAGCATAATTTATATCCATTTCATGAAGAAATAACCCTTTAATAAGAATAAGCATTAATTTCAATACACAGTACTCATCATTCACAAATGGTGACAATCACCACCATACAAACTAAAGATAGCATCTTTATTAATCTATGACGTTAGAATGTGTTATGAACATTCATGTATCATCATGACCACCTTCATGTTTCATATCCATTTGCATCTTAAAATTCAAAGGATATTACAGCAAGTTGCATATTTGGAACATTTTTACCGAGTTAAGTGGGTCATAGTCCAGTCACATGGCCAGAGCAATTGCCATGACGATGACCTAGGTTCAAGTTCCTTAATCTTTCTACCCAACCAATAACAAATAAGCAAGCTGCCACGAGGAATGTGGCTTTATAACTATTAGCCAGAACAAATAAGCAAGCTGCCACGAGGAATGTGGCTTTATAACTATTAGCCAGAACAAATAAGCAAGCTACCACGAGGAATGTGGCTTTATAACTATTAGCCCAAAGGTCTCCCGAGTTAACCATCTGTGTCCCATAAACTTACAGAATAAAGCCCATTTATTCAGATTTGTTATGTTAATCTCCATGGATGCATCAAGACCCGCTCATCAGAAGTAGATCTACCCTGCTACAAATTAACAAAGTTGTTTGTGGGGCAGCAGATTGATTTATAATCCAGGTTTCTCACATGATTATATAATTAAAAAAAGCAAAGAAATTGGGTGAGTTCCATTGCACGAGCCAAAAAAGTGCATTCCTATCTCCATCATTCTCCTCCACTCATTAACACGGTACTAAAAGCAAGAGATATATTTTAAATAAAAATTAGGCAGTTTTCAATAAAAAGATAAAGAATTGAAATAATGATGAATAAAGCAGCTGAATGGCCTATAGTACAAATTATCAGTAAAAAATGTCAATGCTCGTCCTTGTGCCAGGCCCGCTGCCATATGCCACTGTCTTTTGATGTGTCTTTTCTGCACAACAGCCAACGATTGGAACAATGCTGTACAAAGCTTGCTCCAAATGAAATGCAGCCAGAACTACCTGTTATAACTTATAAGTGATCCTTTGGCTCAAGAGGCATCTTGATTCCTTTCATGACTGTTTTAAAGAAATAAGAATTTGTAAGGGTTACTTCAACCCAGAGTTCACATGCAGTTTGGATCTTCCATTATCTGGAAGATATCTGGTTATATGCAGTTCTAGGTAGAAAACTGAAGATTTGCATATTCATCCTGGCAATCTCATGAAAGAGTTATTATCACTCATAACCACTGCCTTTAGAATTTTGAGACTGGCCCAGCCCACAATTCGGAAAAAAATATCTTGTGGTATAAACTGCATTCCAATGTCTTACCAATTTGCCATTCTGGAAAAAATGATGACAATGGACAATCAGATTTGGTATTATGCAGTGTCTTCATACCAATGGTTCACTTTGTGTCTCCCATGGTAACACTGAATGAATAAAGCACCAAATGACCACCACCGTAAGTAGTAAGTTGGGCTTACAGACCGGCTGGTTTGGAAATCGGGATCGAATAACCTGTTTCATTTAAGACAAATGAAAGTAGTCATTGGGAGCAAGAACCCATAGAAAAGGTGAATACACATTTATTCCCATACAGAAGTAATATCTGATGCAAACTTTAAACACAAACAAGGGGACAAGTTTGTAAAGGTAAACCTTCATTTCCAAGATAGTTCATAATAGCCATTGACGTGTAAAAGAACCAAATTCAATATAAGTAGGACCATAATAAAAACCAAAACTTGAAAGAAGTACCTAGATCATTTGAAAGATGCTCCTGCTTTCTGAAATTCTCCTGTGTTTGAGGTTGAAGATCTATTTGGCGTCCTGTTAGAATTGTAGCTTCCACCTGAATGCAGGGTTGCATTGTATAATGGAATAGGACTTGTTCGGGCACGCTTCTGTTGCAAAGAGGTACTACTCCTGGTGACTTTGAGGCGAGCCTTCCGACCCTGTGGCTCATGTGCATACATTGTTTTAGCCCATACGGCACATTTTCTAATGATCTTGGAGAAAAAAGTTCCAAACTGTCCATTAATGACTGCAGCTTTTTCAGTTATCCAGACATGCAAAGAGATGAACTATGAAATCTTATCTTCGCCAAATTAAATTTCAAAAAATTATCCCTGCTAATAAAGTCCACTTGCTGTGAAGCCTGAGATTTTAGAATCAACAACCAACAAATTTTGGAACAAGAAGAATTAAGAAAGCATTGAAGAAATCTGCTTTAGAAATCGTTAAGAAAACAATGAGAAGATATTTTGTTCTGAGGTAATTGTACATGAAAAAAAATGAGTATAACAATCATTAAAGGCACGGAAAAGTTGCACTGCTGAGATAGATTACTACATTCAAATGTAGTAACACAATCTTAAACAGATTGCTGGTAACAGACTTATGATTGCTACAGTTTGAGAACATATTGTTATACTTCACAAGTCGTAAAAACAATTAGATGCAAAGATTTTGAGTGTTCAAATGGGAATGAGCTTGAGTGTTACATCATCAAGGTTTTCATAGGATGGAGCTATCTTATGTTGCATGCTTAAATGTACAACTGTTGAATGCTTAAATCAGATAAAATACCATATCCAATTCTGTGTGTGGCATGCCCCAACAGACAAGGCCAGGTGCAAATCTTGGGTGAATTTGACAGAAAAGATACTCGTTGGTCATGGTATCTAGGCTGAATGAAATCCCAAAAAGGGAATTTACCAATTAAAAAAAGTAAGATTTTTAATGGCCAGTTCTTAACACCTTTTTGTACAACAGATCTAGGACAAGTACATCACCATAGTCCCCAAGGCTTTTGTAGATGGAAATCCGGGATTCCTAGGACCTCTTCATGTAGCAGTTGTGTAATGATTAGACTTTATCACAATAGAAAATGATGAGAACAGCATTAACCCAGGAATCATCATAAACAATTTTATGTAACATTGATCCTTAAAGATTGGGAACGAATTGCATTTGCCTTGTCAAATCATGTGTTTAGACTCTAGGATCAAATTTTAGAAAGCAGTTCTCTAAAGTTCTAAACAACAATATCTAAGTTATACAACTGACTTGGTTTCTGGATTAGTTCAGGAATGCTTGAAAGATGCAACCAGCATTGTAAAAATTCACGCATAAACTCAGTTCTCTTAGCAAAGCTACAAACACCCAATTTTGATCTTAACATTAGTAATATATTGCCTCTTAAGACTTACAGCGTGTTGGCCCACGTTTGCCGTTGTGTCAAAAGATCGTTCTATCAACACCCAATACAAACGGTGGAGACATGGATCGCGCGGGAGGCGGTTAGTCCCTTGTCACAAATCCCGAGGGGAGCGCTGACCATCCGCCAACAATCTCCCCCTCAACGTTACCCGAGGGGATTTGAACCCGTGACCCAACGCTCTGATACCAATTGTTGGCCCACATTTGCCGTTGCGTCAAAAGATTGATCTATCAATGCTCGATACAAATAGCAAAGACGTGGATCGCACGGGAGGCAGTTAGTCCCTTGTCACAAATCCCGAGGGGAGCGATGACCATCTGCCAGCACAGCGCTAGTAACTAGAGACCTTTGGAGCTTCAAGCAGAGGTATATATTACTTTCAAATGATTTATTATAGGTGATGGTTAGTATGGCAGAAAAGTTATATCAAAAATCAACTTCTACAAATCAAAAAACTCCTGAAGGAGTAAAGAAAGAGAATATAATGCTAACTATAAATATTAAAAACTGCAAACAAATATAAATATTATGAACCAGCAAAAGCAATAGTCTAGTAATCGATACAACATTTGAAGGCTACAAGTATCCTGTAAACATGTGTAAATTTAGTTGAATAGCTCGTTTGTCTCTTATAAGATCTACCTATTAGCAAAAGTTGACTTAGGTCTTACGAAAAAGAAAAAATTAGTGCATTCCTAAACCCTGTGTTAAAATAAATATGTTAAAAATAGTATCCTTATAGAAGCAAAATTGCCTCGATGATCATTGATTCATTTATGCTGTGAATCAAATATACATTCAAAGAAAATATGGTTTTGAAATAAAAAGGCTTGCAATATAGCATGGGTTTATTCATGTGTTTCACTATATTGGAACTGCATTTAAGTATTTTCAGCAATCATTTTTTGAACAGTGATTATTGAGAGAAGATATTTTATAACTGAACTCGCATTCAACTAGTGGTTTGAATCGTGCCCAGAGTCCAGTCAAGACATATTCATTCAATTCCCAAGAGCTAAGTGAGAGCATTGAGTGCCAAGCAAAATTAGCATTCATTGAAAAATAAATACAGCAATTGAATATGATGGATACAAAGTTATACGAACATTTCATTTCAATTTGATTTCAGGCAACAAAGTACTGGTCCCTGATGATCTTAGCTAACTGCACATCATCATCCACTCCCAATTGATTGCCAATCACCATGAAAGAAGAAATCCTATGACTCGAGAAATTTGTTAACTAATAATTAATGATAAATAAAGATGAAACAGTCTGAATCAGATATAAAGAAGTGACAGCCCATGGTCAGGTGAATAATATCAGTTCACCACTCATTTTACTGTTGACAGGTTTGCTAAAACCTGTCTCTTGTGACAAAGTAAAAGCTAAAATATATTCTATATGTTTATCCTTTGTAGTGGCATACTTAATGGCACCTTTACAGTAATCACTTTAATTTCATTTACTATGCCCAATTTTATTATAAAATGTACTTGGTTATTGAAATATAGCAGATACGGTCATCTAAGAATACTATGATATCATTAAATAAGCATGTGAGTCAATCTTGTCATATATTTAAGAACACTATAAATGATATACAATATAATTTTTCATTTGTTTATCTTATCAATCAAACAATGTGATGTCAAATTATTCAACTCTAGCTCTCTAATTCATGGAATTCATGTATATGAATTTTAACTTAATTCTTAGTTTTTGTACATGATAATGCCTTGATATTCTGGATTATCATTGGTTGCCAGCGAAAGTCCCAAGAGTTTTTAGGTCTTTGGGGGTGTGTCAAGTCAACAGGCAACAGCATGTACGATCATTTGAGGAGGTATATTAGACAATCGCAAACCAAGACATAGGAACATTGCTGGGGTACTGTACGTTTCAAGAGTTTATGTTGATATTTTGTATGATATGGTTCAACAATGACAAAAAAAACCATTTAGCACATTAAATTTCACTCCTACTCATAGAAGAACAACATAGAAATGAGTTGGCACAAAGTGAAAAAATCCAGTTATGAGGGACATGGGTTCACACAACTAGAAAAGAAAACGCTCTCAAAAGTTCCGTTCATGTTGAGAAGGAACATAGCATAAGAAAACAGATTAGGATGAACCTTTCCGCATTCATAACAAAGATGACTCTCCACAAGAGCCATGCTCACTTATAACTAGGCATAGAACTCGGTGTGAATTTATCACATCAAAGAAAAAAGAAAAATATTAATGTAATAGATGACAAAGACTTATTGTTTCTTTAAAAGGAGGTCCTTAGCTTACCTTACCTTTTACCTTTAACTTTAAGGGAGAGATTTCTTTGGGACATTTTCATTTAGATTTCATTTTGCTTCCTCTTTCCTGGATGACGTTACTTCTAAATCTTCACCTGGTTAGCAAGCATTGCAGTGTTTGGCTCAATTTCTGCAAGAGGATCTTAAAGCTTTTTTTTTTTAAAGTCTCTTGAATTCTTCACTTGGCATGAATTGCCTACACAAGCAAAAGGGATTTAAGCTTCTGCTTTTTCTCCCTACAAATCTTCACTCTTTGTTGAAGTTTTATCGTTTTGGTGTGAAGATAAAGTTTATCCTTGTATATATTAAAAGTCTATTGCTTTTGAGTCTTTGGCAAACTAAAAGCCAAACTAGATTGTATATGTTTGTGCTTGAATAATCTTATGAAATAATTAAGGTTGACACTCCTTGATAAGAACAGAGGTCAATAAAAGGATAAGATGGAGAATCAACCTTGGAAAACTTCTAAGGTTCTCTTTCTCAAGGTCCATATAAAGTGCATGTCTGAATGTAATTTGAGCGAAGAAGGGTATGGTGGCATCTTTATGACAATATTATTGAATTACTTTCCACTAAACATAGAATTCCTAAGAAGCACAGAAATAGGTCTTTTAAAGACGTCAATGGTGATATTTTATAATGCACTTGTACATTCAATAAGGTTGCATTTACTCATCCCTTGTTTTGGAATAATTGATAAACAAAGTGCTAGAGAACCAGCACCATAGCAAAGAACCCTTGTGGGTTTCTTAAGCAGAACTTTGATGGGGCATCTAGGGGCACCCAAATTTGGCAGGGGCTGGTGTTGTGATCAAGCATTCTTCAGGTCTCTTTGTTAAAGAAGGCTCTCTTTTCAAGTTATTAGATATAATATGGAAGTGCAGTAGAAAGCAATGGTAGTAAGTCTCTCCTTGGCCTCTTCCTTGGGTTGTAAGAGGCTTATTGCTGAAGGTGCTTCTTAAATTGTTAATCAAGGTCTTAGCGAAATGGATTGTTTAATTTGGAAGCATTAGGGTCTTTTGGATGAGTTCCCAGTGCTAAAGGCTTTGAGGATATCTTTTTTAACCACTACACATCCAGGGATGCAACAAAACAGTTGATCTATAGGCCAATGAAGGTATTATGCAATTCCCCTTTTCAGCATTTATTAGTGATTGTTCAGCATCTTGGCCTAGTTTGGATAATTGTTTGTATGAACATAGATTGGGATAGGGACCTACAGCCCCCTTTTTAAGATTCCATGTCAGTCTGTTTTATATGCTTTAGTTCTTCAACAGCAATTTAACAGTCTAAGATAGAGGCTCCTTTCATAATGAGAGATGATTATTTAAGAGGATGGTGGAGGGAGTTTTATTTCCAGCATGCTCGAGCTCTTTCCTCATGCAAACACAAGTCTTCCCATGCGATTTCTCAATATTCTCTTTGGTGGTATGTGGTGGCCTTCTCTTTTTGTAGGGCTTTTCATTTACTACTATCATCAGCATTGAAATGGGCATTCATTGGTCTATTTCACACAGTCAATGATGGCTTACAAGCATCAAATAGTGAAACACTGAAATCCCTTTTTCAAGGTTCAGGCTTCTAATAGGCAATTGTGCACCTACTTTTGATACCCAGATGTAGTAACTCTTAATTTGGTTATGAGTGTCCTTGGCCTTCAAGGTCATGGTGACCTGGGAATGTCTCACTCAAGGGCTCAATTTTGTGGATTTTCTAGCAATGCTGAAAGCATCAATGTCTTCTCCTAAAATCATGAACTGGCTTTTACATGTCTTTCTACATTACCCTCCTAGTAATGGCCACTTTGAGGTTGGAGGTTGGGTGGAATGTGCTGAAGAGCCCTGTGGTCTGGTGTAGCTGACTTACATGGATGCAAACAAAGTGTTGGGTAAAGAGTTGTTGACAGTAAATTGTGAGCTGCCATAGTCGAAGGCTTTTTGTTTGGATTTAAGGATGGTTGTTAAGCATATTCTGGTAACTCACAACTGTGGAACCTTGGAGGTGACAATTGCTTTTACTCTATTGTCATTAGTGGATGGAACCTTGGAGCGGACTTCTAAAAGAAGAGATAATTCATGGTGTCAAGTTCCTGGCCTTGTCAAATTGTGTAGGAGGTAATTTGCAGGGTTAAAGGAAGAAGTGATGTCTTGGGTAGCATAAAAAGTTCAAATGAGAATGCCAGTGGGTTGGTTCAAGGGGTTGGTAGTTGGGGAGTGTCTTAGGCTATATAGCTCCTCTCTCTTTGCTGTTTTTTGGCAGTGATTGTTGTATGTGCATTTTTTGGTTGTGGGTTAGTTGTTATGTTTCCAGTTCCCAACTGTGGGTTAGTTGTCATGTTGCTGTTTTCGGGCAGTGATCATTGCATGTGTATTTTTTGGTTATGCAGGTTAGTTGTATGTTTCCAGTTCCCATCTGTGGGATTTGCCTTTGAGATATTTGTATTCTGCCAGTTCAGTCAGTATGACCATTATGTGCTTGTACTTGGTTTTTGATAGTTGCAAGGGCAAGAACCCTGTTAGAACCCTCACCAATTAATCAAAAAAAAGATTGCATTTACTCATCAAGGAAGAAGACAGTTTGGATAATATTGATCTTTCTTGGGACCATTAAATTTGGTTCAATGTGTGCATGAGATTGGGTAGCACATCAGACCCCCTCTCCAAATTTTGAATGTATTGGCACTATGCACTACAGTTTTACAGAGCTTTTGTTGTCTCACCATGGAGATTATCAACTTTATATAAATATACCTTTTCAGTATTAATAAATTCCTCTTTTTTCAATCCAAAAAGAATAGTTATGTTGGCACACATCCTTTTGAAAAACTTAAGTATCACTTATCCTTATTCTCCTCACCTGATTTTTTTTTCTATCAATGCATTAAGCATTCAAAGTTAGTACTAGATGAAAGGAGTGGGAGCAAAGTTACAAATGTTCATTCACCAATAACAGATTCAGCGAATGGGACACTTATAGAGTACATATCATGCAGGCAATGGAGAAAGAAAGAAAAAAGATGAATGAAATTAAACCCAAATTAGGAAAGCTGATTGAGGGAGTAATTTTACTTTTCAGACTAGTAAAGCTCCAACAAGTTTACAGTTGGACAGATACACAAGCATAATATGTGCATGGGTACATTAATGTGCTTATAAAGCAAGAAATGTATAGGAAATGATGTCAGGATGAAGTGCACACAATAGAAATTAAGAAAGAAAATTAGCATTGGTACTGAAATTAAGGTGGATACTAAGAGCATTTAAATATTTTAGTATTTTCAAGAGTATATGCTATTGTGCATAAAATTAAAGTAAGAAATTAATCTCAATATTAGACAGAGACTTGCATATATAGCATGCACAATTTTTTTTGATGCAATAGATCTATATATATAACTTATAAAAGGATAGAAATACAGCCTATCCTCAAAACAATATGGACAGAATGGAATTTCATCCCACAGTCACACATACTGAGCAGGAACCAAGAATTACAAAAGAAGTCTATTGACACGTTCAAGACAATTACAAGTGAGTGGAAAGTTGAACAAGAGCACACACAGGCTTGAGTGGAAGATTCTGCTAAGTTTACAAAACTACAAGCTTGCAAATGTAGCAAAATAAAAAAATAAGACACTAGTATATTGGGAGAAAGTGTTACGATACAAACACCCGCCATAAGGATAGACAGTGTGAAACCTAAAATCCTACCCTCATGAAATTGAAACTTAAAAATTGACTTTCAAGATGGTTTACACAAAGATGTTGGCAACTTAGTCCCCTATTAAGCAATACTTTCGAGTGAACTAATTCAAATTATTCAACCATAAATTAAATGACAAATTCAATTATAATGGACCTCAATATTCTTTTGTTAGTGAATGAAAAATATAACAGAATTCTTCAGCAATCGGATAACAATCTTAATATAATATCTTAGGATTGTAGGTTTTACATGTCTAAGACTCATCAAATCTAAATTGCTTCATCCCAGTAGTAACAACACTTTATTAGTTGAGAGGGTAAAAGTTGGTTGTTTCTTAATTTAACAAGCAATTACTTCTTTAAAAGGCCAACGCAATAACTTCCTATCATCTATACCATTCCCAATCTGTGTGAAGGTACCCAATCAAACAGCTGACAATCTTTACAGTATAATCAATGCCTTCAGAATATTTATCCTGAAAATATCTTAGAATACACTTTAACCACCATCCATTGAGCAAGTCTGGGATCTTGCATGAATCTGGAGACCGGCTTGACAAAATAGATAATATTGTGTAAATATAATTCAAATAGAGTCAACCCATAACTAAAAATGTGTACGATCTGTTCTACAATCATCCATATTGAACCATTTTGCTTGACCCAAAGCATACTTGGACCATAAACATAGAAGACCAAAATCAATATATCTGATCACCACTATGTTGGATAGAAGCTTAGGGCCTGTGTTACCGGATTCGTACCCACAGGCCTCGAACTGGTTATCAATGATCGCGACTTGTGGAGTGCAGTGGGTGCGTGCGTGCCCGAGCACTGCCACCTTGCAAGCCGAACCCAGCTGCACCAAATGAAACGCCCGATGCAGGGACGGGAATTACCGTACCCGGGCGAACCTGAACCCACGGCCCAGCACTTCAAAAGTGGGCCCAAAAGTGAATAAAAAGCAATTTTTTTATTTCTATTTTGCTACAAAACCCTAAAACGACCCAATATGAGGCATTTTAACACTAAAGCATTTCATTTTTACCTCTCATTTTGCTCTCTCCATAATTTGTGTCCATCTTAGCATTTTGAAGGGAGGTGATTGCATTTGAAGGAGATCGATTGTGGAGTGGCAAATAGCTTCTACAAAGGAGATTTAAGTGTTCAAGGTATGCATTTAAACCCTATTCTTCAATCTTTTGATGATTTTTTTTAAGTTTCTTAGTTTTTGATGAATTTTTTCAAGTTTGTGAAGAAGTTTTTCAAATATATATATTTTTTTTTCATTTTTTTTATAGATTGCAACAATGGCAAGTAGTCAAAGTTCAGTGGGTGGGGATGGAAGCCAAAAGTTTAAAATTGATAAAGGATCTCCTTTATGGAGACATACCACACGAATTTCACAAATTCCTGGAGGTGGGGGGTTTGTTTGGAAGTGTAATTTTTGCAATGCACAATATAATAGCTCCTACTACCGAGTAAAACTTCATTTTATGGGCCCTGGTGGTAAAGGGATTAACATGTGTGTGGGTCCAGATAAGAAGGGGTTATCTACTGTACAAATAGCAGGATTTATAAAAGAACAAGAAGATGCCGACAATTCAATTGCAAGAGGAAAACAAACTAGTTATAGTTCCGGAAAGAAAAAACAAACATTACCCACTCATCAGATAGTTAGGCCCTCTAGACATCCCTTCTTGTCTATACCCTCTACGGAAGAAGAAGATGAAGAACCAGAAACCACCACCCGCAAGAGAGGTCCATTAGAGAAAGCATTTAAAATGGAGGCAAGAGATATTGCTGAAGAAAAAATTGCACGTTGCCTCTATGCCAATGGTCTTCCATTCAACTTGGTGAGATCACCATATTGGAAGGACATGGTGTCAGCAATAAATAGTGCACCTCCTGATTTCACAAGTCCTGGGTATGAAAAGGTGCGTACCACCTTATTGCAAAAAGAGAGGAAATATGTAGAGGCCCAACTAAAACCAATTAGAGATTCTTGGGTTGAAACAGGTGTATCTATTGTTTCCGATGGATGGAAAGATTGCAAAAACCGTCCATTGATTAATGTTATTGCAGTGTCCCCCAAGGGGGCAATGTTTTTGAGGGCGGTTGACTGTGAAGGGCAAGTGAAAGATGCAATGTTCATTTCCAGGATTCTCATTGACTCCATAGAGATGGTGGGTAGTGAAAATGTTGTCCAAGTAGTTACGGACAATGCAAAAGTTTGCAGGGCTGCAGGTGCTTTGGTAGAGGCCAGATATGAGCACATCTTTTGGACACCGTGCACTGTACACTCCCTCAATTTGGTGATGCAAGCAATTGGCACCCAAATAGAGTGGGTGAAAGAAATATACCAGGAGTCTGAGGAGATCCAGATGTTTGTGACAAACCACCATATGTCACAAGCAATTTTCAGAACTTTTTCAACATTGGAATTGTTGAAGGTAAATTTTAAAATTTAATATATTTAGTTTCATTTATCATTTATGTCATGTTTTACATAATTGAATAAAATAATTTTTTGCATTATTTACATATTTTAAATGTGTTATTAACTTACTATTAACATGTTCTTAGGTTGCCGAGACCCGGTTTGCATCTCACACAATTGTTCTGAGACGACTTGTGAAGGTGAAAGATGCATTGAGTCAAATGGTTATTAGCAACCAATGGAGTATATGGAAGCAATCAAATTCAGAGAGGGCCCAAAAAGTCAAGGCATTGATCTTGAATGACGATTGGTGGGATCGTGTGAATTATGTATTGGAATTCACCGAACCTATCATGTCTATGCTTCGGTTTGCTGATACAGATGAACCATGCTTGGGGGATGTCTATGATAGCATGGACACAATGTTGGAAAAAATAAAAATAGAAATACAAAAAAAAGAGAATGATCCTGAAGACACCTTGTACAAAAGGGTGGAAGCAATTGTTCTTCATCGTTGGAACAAGATGACAACTCCATTGCACCTCCTTGCATATGCCCTATCTCCGAGGTACTATACCACTGAAGTGCTTTCTATCCCAGGGAGAATACCGCCATATAGAGATGCTGAAGTTGCTAATGGGTATAAGACGGCATTTAGTAGAATGTTCAGTGATCCAGAAGTGCATGCAAGTGTCATGAGAGAATTTGGAATGTTTGTCACAGGAAAATCAAAAAATCATAATGCTTCTGTTGCTAGAGACCAATACAAAATGGATGGTCTTACATGGTGGTACCTCCATGGTCAAGATTATATGTACCTCCAACCTCTTGCAATCAAGATCCTCTCACAAGTAAGTTTTTTTTTTTTGCCACTTGTATTGTAAAATTTAACACTTAACATTCTTGAATTTATCTTGCATTTTTTTATTTTATTTTTAATTTTGTTGGTTTTCTCTCCAGGTTGCAAGCTCTTCTGCCGCTGAACGGAATTGGAGTACATACTCCTTTATCCACTCAGTGAAGCGTAACCGGTTGGCTGCAAAAAGAGCTGAAGACTTAGTGTATATTCATTCCAATTTGCGTCTTCTGTCACGTAGGGATCCTCAATACAGGCAGGGGGCAGCGAGGCTTTGGGATGTAGCACCCGAGTCTACTGACTTGGATGCAACCATTCAGGATCTTGCTAGAGCCACTATGGATGATGTGGGTGATATTGATGACATATCACATGGTGTTGGATCCGCTTTGGGTTCAAATGATGATGATTTTGAAGTTGAAACCACTCAAAATCCAAGTCATGATGATTCTGACAATCCTTTTGATGATTGATGAGCATATGAACAATGAACATTGAATCATGTTTCAAATTTTCAATGTTTCATGAACTACATTTTGTAATTCAGTAATTTTATTTGAATATTTTTCAACTATCAATTGGCATTTAATATTTATCTTTGGCATTTGGCATTGGTCAATGATCAAGTATCATACTATGAAATGATTTAGTTTTACAATTCTCTATGTTTCTCTTATTTTTTTGTATATATAATACATATATATATATTTATAATATATTAAATTATTAATATATATATATATATACACACGTACCCATACGTACCCAAACCCCTAAAAAAATTTTGCCCGTACCCACGTACCGGGTTCGCGTACCCGAACCCGTCCCCGAACCCGAACCGGTAACTTAGTCAGAATGTTTATAAACAAAGCTACTGTTTGGGCAACATATGGCATTATTTTGAGGGGATTGAGTTTGCTTTTGGTATGTCCGTACAACAAACACATAAAAAACATAAATATATAGATTTGCAGCCTAAAAACAAGAACTAAGTTCAGAATGCTACATAACATGCATATAATAATATTACTAATGTCAGTTACCATATTAATTATTTAAGATTGTATACATTTAACTTCAGATAACCCCAAAAATATAGCTGTAACCTCAAAAGAAAAGACAGATATATTTATCTTAATAAAACCACATACCACATACATTTATATGGTAAAACATACATTTAAAGGCTAAATGTATGTTAAATTTAAAAATATTACTAGATGTAGATTAAAACTTAAAAGCTAAATAAATAATTATTATTAAATGTGAAGCATTGTCAATAATTAACATTTAGTGCATTTGAATTAATGTAATGAATGCAGAGGATACTTAAAGGTGTTAAAAAGTAAAGAATTTGTTGTTTTTATTAACATGAAGCCAGTAATGATTGCTTTTTAAGTTTTTACAGAAAAATGCAACAGGTGATACTCAAAGACTAACTGTAAAAAGACAAGCCATAAAGGTGATGGAGCAGCATACAAGCCATCATTTTTACACATACTCATTGTCCATCATTAGATGGAGAACTAAGTAGGAGAAGAAGAAGCCAGGGAATGTTGCCTTCCTACCACATTGTTCACTGCTTCCTACCCATAACGGCACAGTTTGTACAAGTGTCCTGTCATTAATGGAGAAATGGCGTTTGTACTGGCACGGTGCAGGGATGTTTTGTATACTCTTTTATGAAATGTGATGACAAAGAAAATAATAATTAAAAAATGTACCCTGACAGTGAAATTGCATGCCCTGCCTGCAGCCACAGTGGACTGAACTGTGAACGTGGACCACAAACAAACTGGACCCAGATCCGGAGATTTTTTTGAGCAAACTGGTAACATTGGCTATAAATAATATGCTGACTCCATAGATATTCACATATTAAGCCCTTGGAGCTTGCTTGAAAAAATTTAATGTTTTTTTTTAAATAAGCAGGCAAGGTGTTTGTTCCCAAGTTTAATAAAACCAGCTAGTTGCAAAAATATGTTTTCAATAAAAAATATCACAGAAAAAACTATACTCACCAAAATTCATATAATGTAATTCCCACCTAAACTTGGCAGCAAAAAAGGAAATCCAAAAGGTACAAAGCTTAGCAACAAGAGAAAATGTTCTATTGTAATTAATACCTTCCAATGCACTATTTTCGACCACACCTTTTTCATCATCTTTATGTCTATCAAGATCTTCACAAGTGCTCATGAGCAGCATTCCACGAGGACACATACCCAAGGGTTCAGGTGACATCCTAGACATCCCAAGGACTTGATGACTTGGAGGAGACATTCCCTCTTTTTCATGACTAGGCAGCTTGCTGCATTTGGTGAATATTTATTAGAAAGATAAAAAAATTAGATAAATGGTGCCAAAACCCCCTAAAATAGTAAAATATCAAGGGCAAAGGATTGTCATTGAAAATTTAGCACATTGTATTTTACTTTTATTTTTTAAAATTTTAGCTGCTTTTAGTTTGTTTAAGTTATTTTAATAGCCATCCCACTGCTGTACCCACATTTTTGGGAAAAAAATTGCTGTCCCCAAAACCACATCCCCAGGTCCCCCACATACCTGCATCCCAAAAACCCAGAGAAACACTGTTCACAAGTCATGTGATGAGGATATGCCATCAACAATCCATTTATTCTTGTACAATTTTGAGCGGCCAAAGCAACCAATGTGGCAAAGAATGCATTAGGCTGATTGGTCAGATCAATATTCTATTTTTCTCTGTGCTACAGGTATCTGCATGTACCCTAGACTATTGTGAGATCCATATCAGTAACAGGTCCTAGTCTGGATACAGCAAAGGTACGGCAGGACCTGCAGTACCAAGGCCGATTTGGGCATACTCATACCGACATTCAGCAATTGTGAACCTCTATAGGCATAATGAAGAACCCAACTCTGTTGACTTGGCCTGCCTGCTCCTTAATGAAGCTACAGGTCAGTACTTGTTTCCAAACCCATGCATTATTATGATCTTTCATACAATAGTTCAATGAATGATTTGGGAAGTTACAGTGTTACATATATACAATTTTAGAGCTGCAAAGTTTACCAGTATAATCTCTCCCTGTTTATTCATCTTGCTATTGCTGAATTTATGCCCAAAGATTATGACAATAGCCAGAGAAATAAAGAGCTTATATAAATTATTGATTATCACATGTGTTCTGTATTAATTTTGTATATACTGTGTAATTATGGCTATATATTTATACATGTAGTACAACCATACTCAGATCTACTGAACCCAAGTGAAAAAATAAATTGGCAAACTGCAATGCCCAAACTCTGAACCCTTACCCAAACCCAAAAGGGCAACATAAATTTTTCTTACAAAAGTCATACCTTCTCTTGAAAGAGTGCATCACACCCTGACTATGTTCCACGGCGTTTCGGGGACTGGGACGGGGGGGCGGCAGGGGACATGTTTCCGGGACGCTTCCTAGGGGGCAATTTTTAGGGGACGGTAGGGGACGGCGACATACAAAATACATAAATATATATATGATTTTTTCAAAATTTATTAATATATTATAGAGAGAGAGGGAAAGAGAGATAGATATGTAAATAAATTAATAATTGATAACAACAATATCAATATGTAAATAAATCGCGAGAGTGGTACTATAACAACATAAGAAATGTCATTAAAGCATTATAAATTTTATCACAGCAGTATCAAACATCAATAAAACCATGGTCTATCAATATCCAAATGTCTCAAACATGTATCCAGAAGTCTCAAAGTTCAAACATGAAAATCAAAATTTAATAAAATCTCTTATCACAATGATGTCCGTCTTTCTTGCTACTAGAAACTTTAAATTTTTGTGGTTGCCAAAGGTTCGATTCAAGATTGTGAACAAATTCACCTGAGAGAGCCGTGTGTGTGAGAATGAGCTGAGCGCGTGCCGTGAGAATGAGCATAAAATAAAATGTTAATATTATGTTTGCTTTTGACTTTAGGGAAAAATTTTAACATTGGGAGAGATGGTGGACCCCGCGCAATTAAGAAAGGAGGAATAAAAATTTTAAAAATCGATTTTTTTATTGTGTTTTAACCCTAGGAACCTCCCAGCCCATGGGGCACAGCTAGACCGTCCCCAAATGGCCAGGGACGTTTCTTGGTGTTTCCTACTGATTGGGCTATTTCGGGGACGGCAAAGGGATGTCCCCTTTGCATCCCCCCATCTCAGGGACAACAGGTGACGGGACAGTGGGTTTTGGGGCAGGGGATGCATCCCCGTGTAACCCTGCACCCTGATCATACTTACAACAACAGTTGTAAATCCTCTTATGTGTTTCTTGGAGTTGATCTTTTTAAAATCGTTAGACTGGAATTCTTTGTTGTTCCCTCTTGCCACAATGAGAACTTTTCCCTTGGCTCCATATGCAAGGGCACTACAGCCAATTTTCTATCAATTTGCTCAAACTCAAAGTATCTTGTTCTAGTCTTAAAACATATTTCCAAAAGTTTCAAGTGAACGATAATCTATTTCATTAGGAGTACTATTGCACATAGAAAGGATATTGGAGCTAAAAACATCAAATTCAGGAAGCAAAACCTCTGGAATGAGATGGTTGTATTCATTATCGAATTTGACAAAAATCTAATCCAGCTTACTCGATCAACCTTCAGTTCCTTGATTTTAATTATCAAAATAAGCATAGCTTATTTTGTTCATCTCATAATTGATTGGAACAGTGCAATGATTGTTGGCTTGTGGAAAGATTTTGTCAATTTATTCCCAAGCCTCTTTGATGTCTTTCTTGCCTCAAATGTAATAGAGATCATCTTTAATTGTAATTCCAAGAAGTCTTCAAGTCTCTTTCACTCTATACAAGAACTTTTTTGTTTCTCCTTGATATCCATAGCCTCTCTCTTTCTCCTAATACCCAAGAGATTTTTGCAGTAAATAGATCTTCCATTTTCTAATGGCCATTTAAATTTTAAATTGAGGATTAAAGTACATGTATTGGAAAAGTTGCTTTTAAATAGTAAAATTGGCAGAAATTGACACCAAGCTTAAAGGCCCCACAAAACGGCCAAGATAAATTTGACCGATAAAGTGAGAATGCTAAAATACGAGTAGTCGGGATCAACAGCACAAAAGAAAAGCATCTAGAATTACAAAATCCAACTCCTGACAAAATTATTGCCTGTGGTAAAATACAAATATTTTGATCACAAAACTTAAAGGCTGCCAAAAGATCATATGAAAACCAAACTATGATCTAATGAAAGGGAAATAATGATGTGCATATTTATATCCATTTCCCACTAAAATAATAAATTTAAGACTCAAACAAAAAAATGTTACTTTTTGCACATTTTCCAAAGCTACCCAAAAACGTCTTATGTGAGGCCAAATCTGAGAGCATTTTGATCTACACAATGGGATCTGCCATCTAATAAATTTTCAAACCAAAAGGACAGTCTTTGAATTAATTTGCAACACATTGAAACAAGCAGGCTATAAGGTGAAACCTCTAATTTCAAACAAGCAAAGAGCCCTTAATAGAAATTCAAATCTCAACTTCATAAACAATTGAAAGCGTGCCCAACACTTTCTACTACTAAAAGTAGTAATTCATCTTTGGACAAGAATACTCGCGGAAGCATAATACAAACTATTTCGAAGGGAGAACCACATATAGTAAACAACCAAGCAAAGTGCAAAGATAAATCAGGGCCAAAAAATAGCTCTTGGACAATTTTACATAAAACTAGACTAATCAAACAGATAGATACCAACAAAGCACAAATTGACCTAGATTTAAATAATAGCTTGAAATTGATAATTGAAAGCTATTTTCCAGAAAATTAAATGTGAGAGGATTAGGGTATTTAACTCTTAAAACAATGATGAAGAATGATGCCAATGGAGTGCAAAATGATTTGCCAATGTCCAGATATTAATGTCTTTCATGTGCTTGCTGTCTCAGAACTGTAACATTCTCAGAATCTTCTGTGGGTTGACCCCAAGTGGCTCAGAGTCAATTCGGCACAGTGGGAACCGATCTCTGATGCGTAGATCTGATCTGGCAATCTGCAGACTTTTGTAACCTGTTTCACTGAGATCTCTATTACCTGGTGGAGCATAAGCACTGGTGGTATTTAAAAATACCTTAGGGAAGCTGTTGGATTGCGAAGCTCAAGTTCTCTTCAGTCAACCCCCTTGATAGACCGCTTTACAGCCTTAGGCAAATATAAAAGACAGCACTCTCAAACATGAAGGTATCCTAGATGAACGTGTTCTGATTCCAATGTAGATGTGTTCCTTTTAGGCTTCAAATCAAAACATTTTTAACTTGATTTATCCTTCTAGTTCCTTGATGATTTAATTGCACAAATGAAAAGGGCAAGAGTCAGCAATTTTGAATTTTAATTATTTAAATTTGGGGATCAATCCCTCACAACTAAAGATCAAACCTGCAAACCACAGGACTGATCTGGCACATGAGGACATGGACCTCAAGGTGGCAAATGACTGTATGGATAAAGGTTCAATTATAGGTGCAATAAATGGCTGATTATGACAAATATGTGGGAATACAAATAATTAGCGATACAATAAGGTTGAATATATAGAAGTATGTACAAATGGGAAGAGATAAAGGATAAAGGAAGAACCAAACCTAAACACAAGAATGTGCCACTTGTCACTATGTAATTGTATTAAGACATTATGTGAAAATGGACTCAAAACTAAATGGGAATTGGCATGGATATGTAACTCTCACCATTACAACAATGTCAAGATCGATTGCACTCAATAGAAATTATTTATATAAGTTCGTAACTTTAATTGATGAAATGAAAATCATATTATGATTACCAAATGAATCGTCAAATCAATGGACTGCCATTCAAAATTCAGCAAATTTTTATTATTGTATTTATTTTATAAAATTTCAATGTCTTTTAAAAAATATGGCCATCCCCACAACTCCAAAATTCAAAGAAACATTGGAATGCGATCTCTCTTTTGAGAAAGTTAAAGGGAACGTACCTCCCTCTCTCCATAAGAGGTGGGGATCATCCACTAAATAAATGGACGATAATAAAATAATCATACGCTTAAAAGCAGTCAAAACGTATTATTTTGTTATAAGAAAGTTCAAAACCATATAAATCTAAAATAACTTGTACAAATTAAATCTATTTTTGACTGCCCAGGTGTCCAAAGGAGTGTGGTGTAGTGGTGCATTCATGAAAAGAATGACCCCCAAGTTGAAATCACCAAACATGCAATTAAGGCAGTCCACAACTTGGAATATGTATCGATAAAGACATCTCCATAACAGTGACCCAAGTTGAAATCAGTGAGGTGACCTTATAACATGGAATGTATATACGGTTGTCTGACATTGCCCATTACAGTCACCTAAGTTGAAATTACCAAACAAATAATAAGGTAGCACGTGACTTACAAGACATGCATTAAATAACATATCCAAAGAATAGAAAGGTGTAGGTTCAAAACAACTATAAAGCAGAGCCCACCAATGCCTTATACAGCTCCTTATAGTACATTTTGCACCATCGAAAAGTAAATATGACCTAATGTTCAAATAAATACATATGTCATTTCAACTTGGCCCCAATATTTAAATTTGACAACTGCTTCCATATTTTTGGGATTTTTTAAATAAATTTTATTCCATCCTCCTTATTTACAGATATTCTTTCTCGACCTGTCATACTAATGAATTCCACCTTTCTTAACATGCATTGTTTCTGGATTTCTCTTCTCTTACTTTCTGCTTTCTGATGATAGATCATGGAGTTTGTTCCGAAACATGGAGGAAAAAACTCATACAGTCAAATCCAGAAACAATGCATGCTGATATCATGAACTGTGAAAATTATGTCTGCAATTCCACCTTTATTGTTCATCTATTTAGCCTTTCATATGAGATTTGCAATTAAAGTCACATGACTCAAATGAGAATAAAAGGCAGTTTTAAACTATCTCATTAAAATAATGGTTGATGGACGGGTGACTGTCTAATTTAAAATACGGTTAAACTCAGGTGAGTGTAATGAGAATGATATGAAATTTTTTATGTTGCAGACATTTTTTTAGGTGTAACCGACTTGAGGGAAAGAGAATTTATAAAATATATAAAAAAGAATTATTTTTAATTTTTAGCTACAAGAAAAAGTCTTAAACTATTCCACAATTCCAAAAATAATTTTCCCGGCCGGTGCAGCCGTCAAATTTACCGGACCCACTCAAGAAAATATCTAATAGAAAGGTATTGCCCAATTAACCTTAAATCATAATATATCCTACTAGTTACCCACTTCATAAATATATGTGCCAAAAGCACAAAGTACAAGTAATGCCAAGGCACTAAATCTACGTAAAACAAACGTTGAACACCAAGGCTCCAAACAACGAAAAGGAAAAGAGTACAGTAAAACATACGACAAACATTAAAATGACCGAAACTAAAAAGAAAAAAAGAGTCTAAATGCAACAAAACTGGTTCCTAAGGATTCTT